>JAJIBD010010345.1:0-59996 GCA_021461705.1 Cryptotis parvus | reverse complement strand
GGGGAGGTCTTCCTTTGGACACCCCAGAGAGTTCAGTGGCTTGTTGCTCCTACTGAAATCTAGCTGCTGGTGCTATTGGAAAACTGAAGAGATGCTTAAGTTGCACCAGTTTTGCTGAGAGGAAACAGGATTAAGATGTGGTGGGGCATAGGCTAGCCTTCTTTCTTGCTGCCGCTGAGATTCTGACTCACATGAAAGGGTGTCAGGTGAAAGTATCCACTGCATGCTTTCATTTCTCTCTCTGGTTTCTTGTGACAAATGAGTGGTCTGCTTGTTTTATATCACTGGGCCCAGGTAATCTCTGCTGTCTGTCTTGAAACTCATCATATCTTTGTGATATCGAGGAATTGCTTGGAAGATCAGCATGGGAAATTGCAGATGAATGATTCAGCTAGCTCATTCTGAACTCTCCATTATCTTATTCTATTTCAATGTTTGTAGCATTAATTTATGTGTAGAGATGCCTCAAAGTTGGTTGGGTTTCTTTTTTGGTGAGTTTTTCTAGGGATAGTAAATTTTTCAGGGATAGTAAATTAGCTCACAAGCAGATGGCAAACTAATGTCCTCACGAGCACTTAGAAAATAAGGAATCACCAATTTACATAGAAATAAGGGCAAAGAAGTTTTCTAATGCAGGTGTATCAGATGTTTGTAGACTTGTTTCTACATGGATGGTATAAGTAGGCCTAGGTTAGCCCCTGCTGTATGGAAGTAGCCTTTATATTAAGAAAATGAAAGAAGACATTTACAAAGCACCATTAACAATAGTGCATTTAAGACATTGCTATTTAAAACAGATCCACATGGTCACAGCAGGCAAAATAATTATCTCTAGTGTTAGAATATATATTAGCAATAGTGACTATTAATACAGTATCTACTATAGATGTTGAGGATTTTTTTATGGTATAGGAAATATTCTAAGTACACTCTATTTGTGTGTACATATATGATATATATGATAAAAATTAAACAATTTAACATCTTAAACAATTTAAGATGACTGTGAAACACTTTTTATAATGGACAACAGTACCTAGAGTCACCTTGCCGGTATTGGCAAACTATTTTCTTATGGATGCTGGTAGACGGTTTGCACAGTCCTTGTTGCTGGGTGAGCTAGCCTGTTCTGGTCACCAGGGTGTTTGAATGAGTGACAAGTAAAATTGAAAAGGAGCAAATGTCCAATTAATTATTTAGCAATTGTCAAGAGATTAAATAATACCTTTCTTCTTCCACCAACTCCGCAAACAGCATGAAGATGCACATAAAAGTTTTAAGTGAAATAAAAGTTAGCTCTTGAGTTATTTTTTAATTTGATTAGCTTTAGAAATATTTAACTGAGTATTTGATTAGAATGTTTGATTAAATTAAATGTTTAATCAAAATGTTACTTGTTGGATATATATATATTTTTTTTTCATTATCATGATGTGCACATGTGTATATGTGTGATTTCTTTCAAAGGTCAGGAATGCGTTTGAATTTTAACATTCTTATTGGATGAGATTTTTGAACAAGCTTTTAACTCCCTTTGTGAAATGGAAACACATGCTGATTGTATATAGGAATTTTCACATAGAGAAATTATCAATATAATCCATTTAAATATCAAATGGCATAAACAAACATTAGTTCTACAGTTCCTTACAGAGAGACTGTAGATACTGCTTAGATACTGAATTTTCCAAAATATAGATGAATCAGATTTCCCATTCCTTCTAACAGTGTCTATGGAAAAAAGAGGGAAAAGGAAGGTGTATGTGTGCATGTGTGTTGGGGGTGAAGGGAGGATAGGGTAATGGGTAACCCACTAGCAAAACTCTTTCAAGATTTTATTGGAGCCTCATTTAAGTAAAGTTATTGTACAAAGCAATGATCCATCCCTTAGGTTAGACCTTGTAGTGTTTTATTTGACATATTTTTCTATAATTTTCCAGTAAGATCCTTTCACACAATCTAGAATCTACCTACTAAGAATCTCTTCATTTGTCAGGCATATTACCAAAAAATGGCAGGCATTTAGAGGAAGCATTCACAGTTTTAGTTAAGGGAGGGTATGGTCTCATAGGCTTCCCAGACATTATGCTGTAGGAAGGCAATACATTTCTAATCCATATATCATTTAGAAAGAGGACATTATTGCTCGTATCAGCAAGCTGAAGGCCTGTCAATGTGTTTCTGAAGAAAATTTTGAACACCTGAAAACTGTAGTGTTTGTGGAGTGTATAAATCCCTGATGGGAGTGTTAACTGTACTTAAGTATTGAAGCTGTTCATAATTTTCAAAAAGCAATAACTTAAGTCACCTTTTTCCTAAAAGGTTGACATATGCCTGTGAACCTTACCTATAGTCAACTAATAACTGTTTACAGTTATTAGTATACTAATATTAGTTACACTAATATTAGTATTAAAAGGATATTTTATTAGTATTCAAAGGACACAATCAAACAGTTGGTTTATATAGGAATATGTAGATATAATATGGTATTTAAATTTTAAAAGCAAATATCAATAAATTTTAATTGATTTCACTTAAGCAGTTATAAATTTTACTTAAGACCATTAGGACATGAATTGTTAAACTCTTTTAATGGGCACTTAAATTTATAATATGAGCAAAATATTAGTCTTTACATCCTGAGATCATTGTTTTTTTTTTTTTTTTTTTTTTTTTGCTTTTCGGGTGACACCCGGCAATGCTCAGGGGTTTCTCCTGGCTCTGCACTCAGGAATCACTCCCTGGCGGTGCTCGGGGACCATATGGGATGCTGGGGATCGAACCTGGGCTGGCATGGGCTTGCCGCGGCAAAAGGCAAACGCCTCTATCCGCTGGGCTATCGCCTCCGGCCCCTACATCCTGAGATCATTGATTTTATCTTTGGTGACTGGATTATTAGTGTTAGTCCCAGAAAGCAAAATACCTGCTTAGAATGTTCACCTGTTCTAGAAGTTCAATTACGAATTATACTTAAAGCAGGAGCACATTTGGTAGCACCCTTGTAGCATTACAATGTTCTAAAGAGTTTTCCTGAATCTTTTTATCAATATTAATTACTGGGGTTCCTTTCAAACTTGGATATTTTTAGATTTCACCTCAAGACTCTAGGATAGGAGTTCAAAAGTCTCTCAATTTTATTAACACCACCGAAGTGGTAGAAACCATGATTTGAATGAGCATTATCTTGGATTACAGAGGTCCAGGTTCTCTTTGACTTTGCTCTACCATAATTCCATCAGCTAGAAGAAGCTTACAGACAACAGGCATTTGGAACTCAGAGCTGGGACCAAATATTCCATTGCACTTATTTCAGAGAGAGAAAGATGCTCAAGAACCTACACCACAGTCTGGGAATGGATGGGTTGGGACATGGACAGGGACAGATTACAAGACGTAGAGATCTTTAAAAAATGTGAAATAGGGGAAACTAGTTACAGAGAATCTTAAGACAATTCATAAAAGTAACTAGTTTCCAGGATTATCCCAGTTGTAGCAGGAAAAGTCCCACATCTGTGATATTTCCAGTTCTAAGCAATCCAGACAGATGTAGGAGCCAAATTGTATAATGCACAATGGAAACCATATCAGACTTAGGCTCGAAATTACTCTGATTAGGGGCCTAGAGAGATAGAACAGTGGTAGGGTGTTTGCTCTTGCACATGGCCAACTTGGATTCAGCTCTCAGAACTCCATAAAGGCTTCAAAAACTATAAGGAGTGATCCTGATCTCCTGATCCACAGGGCAGGGAGTGGACCCAAACAAAAACAAAACAAAAGACAGAATCTCTCTCATTAAATCAAGAACCTCTGACTGATAAATGAATTAACGGAAACAAATATTTCCTCTATTATTTTTAAGCATGAATTTTCAGACTAATTGAAAAATGGAATGAATTTTGCCTTTTCTGTTGAACACTTTTTTTGGAAAAATTGCACAAGGACTATCGGGAATTTCATATGGCTAAACATAACCTCTGTTTTGTTTTACTCTTTTTTTTTTTTTTGCTTTTTTGGGTCACACCCGGCAATGCTCAGGGGTTACTCCTGGCTCTTTGCTCAGGAATTATTCCTGGCGGTGCTCAGGGGACCATATGGGACGCCAGGGGATCGAACCCGGCCGGCACGGGCTGGCCACGTGCAAGGCAAACGCCTCTACCGCTGGGCCATCGCTCCGGCCCCTGTTTTGTTTTACTCTTGAGGCTGTATGGTAAGATGTTTTTATTCAAAGTAGTTATTTGTTAGTTTCTTTCTGATGTTGAAAGGTGAGGTAGATCAATTCCAAGGAGAACCTGGTTTTCTTTATTTCTTCCAGAGACTATACACTTGACTACATGTTTCCAATCGGGAGTGCTTATTAAACACATAGGTGCCTGGGATAACCATCCCAATATGTCAAATTAAAATGTATAACAAGGACTGAGCATCTCTATATTTTCAAAGCAACTTGTGATGATTTTAAAGTGTAATGAGGTTTAAGAACACTTTTACTCTTTCAGGAGTGCCATGAAATGTCATCTTCTTGCTGTAGTTGCAGTTTATGATCGAATTCCTGGAATAAGGGAATTATGACATTATTATGTAGGGCTGATGTTTCACGTTGTAGCAGCCACTAGTCAATCTTGGAAAGTCAGTAAGATAGAGTCTCCATTATTTCATTATTATTTTTTTTTTTTGCTTTTGAGTCACATCCGGCAGTGCTCAGGGGTTACTCCTGGCTCTGCACTCAGGAATCACTCCTTGTGGTGCTCGGGGACCATATGGGATGCTGGGGATCGAACCTGGGCTGGCAAGGCCGGCCGCGTGCAAGGCAAATACCATACTGCTGAGCTATCGCTCCAGCCCCTCCATTATTTCAATCTTAGACATGCATCAAATTCCAACTATCTTTTAGAAATTGTATTCATTGTGGATCTGTATGTATGTATTACTACTAAACGTTTCTAGAAACAGTTTATATTTTGCTTATATATACCACTTGTTTCTTTAACTTAAAAATGGCTACTACTGTGGGGATTGGTACTTCATCTTTTACTCCTATATTGGATTTGGCAAACAAATAGTTTTTAAACAGTGCTTATTTGCACCATTTAAAGTTTGACAATATTTATAGACATGTTTGTTTTTAACACCTGGATGTTGAGTGCCACTAGTAGGAGATTGGGGTACTATTGAATAGCTGGTAATGCACAATTTCCTGCCTGAAATCTTTTCCCAGAAAGACATTTCTCTATAATGTAATAATTCCAAGGTTTAGAAAGTCTGTTTTTAAAAACTTTCAAATAAACATCAATATTATTGGCTGATGACTTCTTCATGCATTGTCATAGGAATTATTTTCATACAGGCTTGTCAACACCCCCCAGGGCTCAGACCTGTGGGCCCTGGAGGGTTGATGGTCTGACATAGAAAATAACTGGGTGCCCTGGGATGAACCCAGAGCCACACAGAGCCTGACAAGCTACCCGTGGTGTATTCGATATGCCAAAAACAGTAACAATAATGGACCTCATTCCCAATGAATTGGGGTGTTACTGGTGCCTGCTCGAGCATTATTATTTCTAGATGGAAAATGAGGAATGAAGTTTGAGAGTGGAGATCCCTTAGCTCTTGAGGGGTGGATATAGGAAAAAAGGGAGGAGCAGGGGACCTTCAGTCTAAGTTCGTCTGTGATACCATCAGGTCTAGATATTGTGCCCACATAGTTCTGTTATTGTAGTAATTAAAATTAAGCCCATATTCAGCCCCCTAACCACTTGAATAACACCAGGAGAATGTAAATCATTTTATTATCCATCCCTGACTTGGTTTTGTCAGACTGAAGAGAATTCAATTTGTGGTTGATTAATTTGTTGCAGGCCCTATATTCCTGGAATCATTTCTACTCCTCTGATCTCAATCATCTCTAGTCTATTTCTTGGGAATTTATGTACCAGAACTGTATAGTACATGGCAAATGGAATTTTATTCACTAATATGGGCACAAGGGATTATAGTTTTGTGAAAAGTTACGATTGGGGGAAATCGAGCAAAATATTTAAGAGATCACCCTGTATTATTGCTTACAGCTACATGTGAATCTTCAATAACCTCAATTATAATAATTAACTGCATCCACCAAAATATAGACATTGGAATATTTTATAAAATAATGACTTGGAAATTACTTCCCAAACTCTTCCTATAAGTAAATTCTATTTTGTTTTCTTTATGTTATAACATGTAAGTTTATTATCTAAGAGTTCAAAAAATTCTATGTTCTATCAACTTGTAGCTTAGTACTTATTATTTAAGAGGAGGCACATTTGTTTTCTCCAAGTGTATTCACTACTGGCCCACATGAAGATCATCTGCCCTATGAAATGCCTCATAGTTATTAGCAGCTGCTCTGGTTGCCTGGTGTTTTACTGTTTGAAATTATCAACATCATCTGTAAAGTCAGACTTATGACTTCTTTCTCCTCATGCCGTTTCTGAAATTAAAATAGGATTAATACAGGAACCATTTGCAAGGATTAGTACTGGCATGTTCTTCATAATGATTCAATTTCAGCCCTTTCCTTTGCTGTTAATAAGTAACTGAATTTTGTACTCATTACAAACATTTAGTTCAAGAGTGATTTGGTTGTTTTTAAATAATTTTGACCATAGATGTTTTATGACAACCTAAATAAGTTGTTTATATTGATTTTGACTCTATATACCCAGATATGCTAGACTATTTGATTTCCTGATGCTTGAGTTTCTCTTTGTATGGGGAAGAAAGGAGCCCATCTGCGTCCTAGGTATATTGTGAGAATCAGCACCTATTTACTATAGGTAGCTCTTGGACACCACCTGTGATAAATACTCAACAAATGTCAGCTATCATTATTTAAAACGCTGGAATTTCTTGTTGCATCCAGAACTTCTGTTTTTCCTCATGGTGATAATGCTAACTTTTCTTTAATACAGCTACAAAGATGTTCATAATTGGGTCTCAGTCATGCAGTGTTCCAGCACCCATCCCTCCACCAGTCCCCATTCTCACTACCAATGTCCCACCACCAATATGCCCCTATGACCATCATATGCCAAGGCAAACCACCCACTCCCCATTCCACATCAGCCCACCCAGTTGCAACTACAATGACCATCACAATGTATATCCGGGCAAGATCCTGGGAAGGACCCGGCCCTAAACTTGATTGCTGCAACTGTGCATCTGGCCAGTCTCTTCTTCAGTGCTGCTGGTAATGGCGACTTTGGGGCTGGCAGTGACGCCTGCTGGGTCACTGGAGGTGGATGAATGAGGGGGGGGGGCCCCAAGCTCCAAGCCCCGCTGCAAGCCCAGCTGGCGCCGCACAGCAGCCCACGTGTCTACTGGCCCTAGAGGCTGTGCTGAACTTGGCCAGGGACGGAGCCAGTTTCACCCTCTTATTGCTCCATGAGCTGCACCACGTGGGCAGGAGCTGGCGCAGCTGTGCATCTGGTCCTAACGTTTGTTTTTAAATATCTACTCTATCATAGATTCTATTTTCAAGTTATTGAAATGACATCGTATTGCTTATTCCCCAATTCTCTCTAGAGTTTTGCATATAATTGACATTGTACTGCTTCTCTTAAACAAAAGGTACTTATAAAGTTGTAATCAATTTTCAAAGATCATGGGAATGATTAATCCTGTTAATTTGAGGCAAAATTTGTTACCATAAAATAATAAACTTGTAACATAACTTGGATGGAAAATATCTTTAAATTTAATCATTTTTTTCTCAGATACTTTCACAACCATCTTCATGGTCTGTGAAAAGGGAAAGCATCACGTTACCCCCTTCTTAAAAAAAAAGAAATTATTTTATTCAGGTGTCATTACCTAACATTACACAGATTTAAGGTCCACAACCACTACAAATCAAAATGTGCACCCTGTTGTTCTCATCAATCTCCAACCCATACCACTAATTGACCTTATAGGTTGAAAGTTTATTCTTGGGCCAAGGAGATATGACTTTGTGGTAGAGTTTCTCCCTTATATGTGTGAGGTCCTAAGTACACTCCAACAGCGCACAAAATATTTATTAGCTTTATTTAATTCCTTTTTTCTTTCTCTACAAACCACCTGTGAGTAAAATTATACAGTTTTTATACTCCATTTGTTTTATATCACAGCACAAAATCATCGAGGTAACCCATATTATCGAAAATGGCAGGATGTCATCTTCCTTTATTACCAAATAGTATTCCATGGTATATACACATTTCTCTATGCCTTCATCACTCCATAGGCACTTAGAGTTTTCCAGTTCTTGGTTACTATAAATAACATAGAAGTCAACTTAGAAGTTCCTATTTCTCCTCAAATTGATGTTTTTGTATTATGCCAGTGAGTACCTGGAAACAGGATAATTGAATTACATACAATTTTTTTTCTGCTTTTTGGGTCATACTTGGCGATGCACAGGGGTTATTACTGGCTCTTCACCCAGGAATTACTCCTGGCAGTGCTTGAGGGACCATATGGAATCCTGGGATCGAACCCGGATTGGCCACATGCAAGGCAAACACCCTACCCACTGTGCTATCTCTCCAGCCACCAGATACAATTTCTAATTTTATATTTTGGCACATTTCCACATGATTTTTCCATAAGCATGATACCAATTGCATTCTAATGAATGGTGTAGGAGGAATCATTTTTATATCCTCTTTAGCTCTAGTCTTTGAAATGGAAGGTATCCTCAAGGTCTGAGGTTATACCTCATTATTGTTTTGATTTGCACATCCCTAATAAAAAGAGATAATGAACATCTTTCCTATACTTGTTGGCCATCTTATGTCTTCCGTGGACAGTTGTCAATATCTTCTTTTAATTTATTATTACTATTTTAGTTTTGGGGGTCACATCTGACAATGCTCAGGTTTACTCCTGAGCTCTGTGCTTAGAGACCACTCCTGGCTTGGGAGACCATAGTGGATGCTGGGGATCAAACTCAGGTCAAGCACATGCAAGGCGAATGTCCTGCCTAATCTATTATTTCACAGAACACATTTTCTCATTTTAAAATTAGATTGTTTATTGTTGAGTTTTATTAGTACTCTGTGTGTGTTTGTGTATGTATATATTTTTCAGTGAAGAGATGAAACCCAGTACCTCACATTAAGTGACATATCCAGTCTTAGTTTTCTATTTATTTTATATTTTTAATTTTTTTTTGCTTTTTGAGGGTCACACCAGTGATGTTCAGGTGTTACTCTTGTATTTGCTCTCAGGAAGTAATCCAGGTGGTGCTAAGGGGACCATATGGGATGCTGGGAATCGAACTCAGGTCAGCCTCATGCAAGGCAAACACCCTACTGGCTGTATTGCTTTGCCCATCCAGCCTTTATTTTTTATTCTTTTAAATTGTGTTGGACATATGATGTGCACTTAACTTCTACCATTCAATATTATAAAAGACATCTATCATATGTTTGGTTTGATGCAATTTATGTGCATATGCATATATATGTATATGTGTGTTTGTATATAGTGTGTATATTAAAGTTTTTTATAGTTTTGCTTTGGTCTTTTAAAAGTAATTTTAAAGGTGAATTAAAATTTGTAGATAACAGTGAAATTTTCTGAGGCCATTCCTGTATTTGCCATTGAGGTCAGAAAAAAAAAAAGTCTGTGCTACAAGTGATTATATTTCACAATTATATTTAACTTTTAATGCAGGCTTAGAATTGTGATAACATGTCCTTATTGAAACTTTTCCAAATGAGGAATTTAAACTTGGAAAGGATCATCTAGCCAAGGACATGAATGCAGGAAGCGAAATCTCAATCCAATGGCTGGGCTTTTTTTTTTTTTAATATGCCTCAGTTTGCCTTCACATGGCTGACCTGGATTCAGTCCCTGAGTCTCACCAGGAGTAAACCCTCAGCACAGCTGGTGTGGCCCCCAAAAATTCAACCAAACAAGGAGAAATTAATAAAGCCTGGGTCCCACACTCAGAGATTATTCTGATGCCATTGTTGAGGTTGTGGTCTGGCCCTTGCCTGTGTTATTAGATTTTAGAAAGGAATCAGAAATTGTAAAAGCTCTCTAGGAGGTTAAAATAAGAAGGAAAGTTTGAGAGGTTCTGAATTACAGAATGGTTGTATTGTATCATTCATGGAACAATTTTAGGAGAGTCTTGGGTTTGGAGAAAACAAGATGAACTCAGTTTTATTGTAATAAACCGTTCAACAGAAATCAAATTCCTAGTCTGGTCTACTATTTCCTACTATCCTCTTTCATAGGAAAAAAAATCACTCAGTGTTCTACTAGAAATCTGTTTTTTTAAAAGTGAACAAAATGATGCCTGACTGCACCCAAGGTTACTGCCATGCCCACTGAATTGCTTTAGCTCCCTGCAGTGTATCATGGACCACTTTGGGACATTTAAAATGTACTGTTCTTGCTGGACCGATAGTACAGTGGGGAGGGTGCTTGCTTTGTAGACCCGGGTTCAGTCCCTAGCTGGAGTCCCTTTCCCCAACTCTGTCCCATCCAGGAGATCAAGTGGACCAGCCCACGAACTTCTCCCCGGATGCCAGCCGTGAACCAGGGACACAGATACACAGGGTACAGCTGGTACCAGCTCTCCCATTGTGTGTGACCACTTTGCAGCCATGCGGTTCTTCAGTAAATGCAAGAACTGAGAGCCTACCCACTACCGAGAATATTCCACCTACACGACAGAGCCTGGCAAGCTACCTGTGTTGTATTCGATATGCCAAAAGCAGTAACAATAATAGACCTCATTCCCATGTCCTGAATGAATGGTTTGATGCTATTCGTGTTCCTGGAACAAGCAGATGCCCTTGGGCTATACTAGCAAGTGACAGGATGTATGGAGATGTTACTGGTGCCTGCTTGAGTAAATCGATGAACAGGAAGACAAGTTTTACAAGTGATGCCTCAGTTTACAGATTAAAATTAAAGTAATTAATCAACATTTGTGGAGGACCTCTCAGTTGGTGCTTAGGAGGTCAGAGAACCATCTCCAAGGATTCCTAGTCAACTGACAAACTGTTTGAACCAATACTGGGTACTGGTGATTACTCAAGCCACCTATCAATGCTCTGGGACTACTAGAAAAGTATATGGTGATGCATGAGGGATCCTGGGGTCTCTGGGGCCAAAGCAGGAAAGTTGCATGCAAGGCAAGTGATTTACCTCCTGTACTATCTCTCTAGTCTCCAGAGATTTTAGTTTTTGAATAATTTTAGATTTACAGCAAAGATAATGCAGTGAGGTTTCATATTCTTTTTCCTTGCTTCTAGACTCCCACCTGTTATAATCATTTAAAAAAGTCTTCCTTTGTGGTGATGTATTTCCCCATGCATACAAAATGCACAATCTGTTAGTAACTAGACCCTAGACCATGTGCCTCAGTGATCACTGCCTAATCCTCCTCCAGATGCCCCAAGGGCCCACAGAAGACTGTTTGATTTTCTCCCGCTCTTCCAGTTCCCTGAGAATGTTACTTGACTCTGGCTCTGTCTTGGCAATTCTGAGTGTCCAACTTTGACTAAATTGGGTTAAAACTGGTCAAACTAATGGACTCCCTGAATAAGTAATTTACTGACTTTCTAGTTGACATGAACTGAACCTGGAAGAGATTCAGCCTCTGTTGCAGGCTGGCATTTCTGTCAGTAGGCATTATATATTTATTCTGCTTTTCTTTGGCTTTGTAAAGCACATCTGCTCATATATGAAAAAGCCCTTAGCACATTTATATTATAAACAACATGTTAAATACAGGCCAATTATGGGGGCCTTTGTTCTTAAAACTTTTTAAAAAGTGAAAGTAAATCATAAGTTTCTTAGAATTATTTTATGAACATGACTTATTGTTATATTTTGCAGAAAGGAGGTCCTGGGGTCAATCTCAGAATCACACACACAAAAAGGAATTTTCATTGATTTATTTTGGTTTTTGGGCCACCTAAGTGGTGCTCAGGAAACCATATGGGATGCTGGGGATCAAAACCAGTTCAGCTACTTGCAAGGCAAATTCCTACTGTACTATCATTGAGGCCCCAAGATTTTTAAGCTTAGTAAGAAAAGCCCGAGAGCTAAGAAAAATAAGCATGTTGAAATGCAGTTGTCCGTGTACCCACTCATAACACAGGAAAGAACATAAATTATTAATGGACTTTTAAAGTAATCACTGACAATATACATTAAAGATTTGTGTTATGTATTTCTATAATTTAAATATTACATTTAAATAGTAAATGTTATATCAATAGCAGTCATTCAAGAAAAAATAAATTTTTCTTCGTGGCACTCTCTAGGGAACAGGAATAACGGAGTTACATTTTTTAAAAACCTCTTCAAAGGATCTGTAATTACACATAAAAACTTAATGAAAAGAGGATTTTAATCAAAAAATGTATAGGCAGGAAATAAGTTTAGATCTGTGATAGGGCCTCTTGACTCATGTAGTTATCAAGGATTTTGAAGTCTAACAAACATTGTTTGTCTAACTAACATCCCTAGTTGATTTTTCTTTTATTTTAATAAAATACCATGTGTTGATTCCTTCAAGATGAAAATGAACTCACTGTTCTACACCCCATCCTATAAACAGAGTTTGGGAGAATGCATCTGAGTCTGAGAAGAGTTTGAATGTCTCAGCTCCACACTCATAGTAGTCAGCACTTACTGGACACTTCAGTGCCTCTTAGTGCACCCAGCAATAAACTCATGTTTAACTTTCTGTTACCTAAATAGTTAAAAAAAACACCACCATAAACACAAAGCAACAACAGCTAATGCTTATTGATTATTAGGACACTGTCCCACGAAAGATCGTTAATAAATATTGCTGACTAATAAAAAAAATGAGTTAATACACATGCACATATGAGAAAACTGAGATTGGGATGTATCCCATCTCAGAAGAATATATCCCAGGTTACATATAGCAAAAGTAGGAGTTGAATTTCAGTATTTCAGAGCCTTTAGCTCTAGCTTTTATACATAGTGGCAAACTGGGAGGCAGAAATCTGCTAGATACTGTCATAATGCCTAACACTGCTTCAGAAGTAACAAAATGTGTGCCTTCTTTGTCCCTGAAGTCTCACAGCTGTCCACAGAGAATGAAAAATGGCCACCTACAGAGTGCCAATCTTTTCCCAGTTGGCCACCAGGCTCCCTAACACAGACTCTCATACGCCTTCCTTCCTGTCCTTCCTGCTCTAACATTGGAAAGGTCATTCTCTCCTTTCAGTGGTCTGTGAGTAAGCAAGCCTGTCTGCTTCCTAAGATTAATTACTGGGAGATCTTTATGCTTAATCAGGCTCTCTCTTTTAAGACCACATAGCTAAGAGGCTAAGTCATCCCCCAGTTAACTTAAAGCGCTCAAATTCAATGGACTTTAAACCATCTTATGCCCATAAGATATTACTGTGGGGACCACTCCAGGTGGTGCTCAAGGCCTGCTCCTGACCCTGTGTTCAGGGGTCACTACTGGTGGTGCTTTTGGGACCGTGTGAAGTGCTAGGGATCAAACTGGAGTCCACTGCATGTCAGGCATACATCATAACCATTGTATTATTTCTCTGCCACACATCAGATACTTTTCACTTATTTGTGTTTTGTTTTGGCAGCCATCTTTGTATGGGAAAATATTATTTTCTCTATTTGTGTTAAGAGTCTAGTTGAGAACTCTGATGTTTGAACTTTTTCATAATTATGAATATGCTTTTGGTTCACTTAGCTTCAGATATCAAAGGCTCATTAAACCCAGAATTTACCTGGGTGCCACCTATATGCTTCTGCCAAGATGGACAAACACAAGAGTATAAATTACCAAATCCACAAGACTATGACTAATGTATTACTTAGATCTTTGCAGTACATTTCAAGTGGTTGCAGAGATATTTATTGAAATTTGGAACTGCTTAAAAAAACTCACTTTAGAAGATGTTTTTGAAAAATAGGACTGATTCATTTAACAGCTGTAATATATCACCTTCCTGCCTCTTCAGGTGTTGCAGTTGTGGCTGTGGTGCCCGGCTGCATCAGCAAGTGAAAGACAGAAGACAGGCTTGTCTACACTCAGGGCTCTGCCCCATGGGCCCTGGATGGTGGATGGTCTGACATAGAAAAAGACTGGGCCCCCTGGGATGAACCCAGAGCCAGGACAGAGCCTGGCCAGCTACTCATGGTGTATTTGATATGGCAAAAAACAGTAACAATAATGGACTTCATTCCCAATGAATGGAGATGTTACTGGTGTTCCCTCGAGCAAATCGATAAACAATGGGAAGACAAGTGATAAGTAACAATATACCACCTTCCTGGAGTTGTAGCCAGATCAGAAGAGGTCTCTTAGTCTTCACATGCTATTGATGATCATTTTTCTATGTGCCTCACTGCTACTGGAAATACTCTTCAGCTCTCAGCTCGAGATGCAGAGTCTTCTACCCTGGGCAAGTCTTCCCTGAATGGAATTAGAGTAGCTATGCCACTTCCTTTAAATTTTAAAATGCAGATCACATGACTACCAGCCTCAGGTGGTTATTATGGATATTGAATATATGCAGAAGCTCTTAGGGCATGTTTAAAACCAAGATGTGTATACTATTAGATATGATTATTCGTATAGTTCCCATTCCACCTAGGCTTTATTTATAAATAAATCAAGGACATATTGCTTCTCATTTCCAGTGTTAACTCCATAGGGTCTACTAGTGAGATTGTAAGAGATTATTCAATTTTCTTATTTTGATATTATCTCTCTCTTTTCATATGCCCACATACTAAATATTTTGAATATATAAATTCATAGGTAAATAAATATGAATTATTTCATTTCATATATTTATATTTGAAATATATAAAATATATTTTATATTTTTACGAAAAATGAAATATATTTAAAAATAGGTTTATGTGGATATGGCAATAATTTGTAGAAGATACAATTTTATTTCCTCCTCAGTCTTATGAGACACTAAGGTCTTCGTTTAACAGAGGGAGCTCTAGGGCTGAAAAAACATCATTTCTGAATTGGCTCTTAACAATTTGGTAGAACTGGGATTCAAACTCAAACATTTTATTCTCTGTTATATTGCTTCCTAAGTTTCTGTTTTCAGTAATATTTTTTCTTGAAAATTGTTGCTTTTATTCTCTCATTTACACAAAAATTAATAGTTACAGAAATTTCATTTACAGAAATTCTAGAAGAAGCAAAGAAGGAAACGAAAGTATTTTATTATTAAGGACACTGATAATTGGAACTATACTCTTAACTTTTTAATTGTACAGTGCAGTATTCTTACCTCTATGCACAATGCACTGCAGCTCTGTTCCACATTTCTGTCACAACCCTGGAAAATGGGGACATGAACTTCCACAAGAAAGAGCTGGCCCACCACAATTCCTTCCTTCTGAACTCCATCATTCTGAAAAAAACCATTTGTAATGGTCTTTCGGGGCTGGAGGGGTTTCAGTTTGGACCACACCTGGTTATATTCAGGATTTATTTCTGGTCTGTGTTTAGTTATTCAGGGGCCATATATGGGAGTATACTCCTGGGAATATTCAGGGAACCATATGTGGTGCTAGGGATCTAACCAGGTTTGGTTGCATGCAAGGCAAGTGCCTTAATCCCTAAACTAGATCTCTTGGCCCTGGTCTATGATCTCTTTAAAGTTATATTGTAGAATTCTGTAGTTTGGGGAGCTGAGCTCTTGTTCACAGTCATGTGACTATGTACCTTAGCAACTCCATTCTTGAACTATTGCATAGCATTAAGACTCATATATCTTTTGACCTGTTGTCACAGATAAAGAAGTGAAGTAATGACAACATTGTCATTTAAACAAAAAATATTCTTTAGATAGTCATCAAAATTGTTTTATTTGGTATCTATGACATTATTAATGAAAGATACTGCTAAGAAACAGTTGACATAAATACATAAATTATTAGAGCCTTATGATTAAAGAATTTCTTGAGGAATCCATCTGCTAAGGGTTTTGAAAGAGATTATTTGTAATGGTTGTGATAAATTTGTCAGTGACTCTTACTTACCCCCTGTTAACTCAAGCCAAACTGTAGCATATTTTGGGTCAGGTATTTGTAGCAAGGCTCTCGCATGTGGGAGTTGTGTCTTTCACACCAGCACACCTTGCCCAAAGTCTGAGGCACTGTCATTCTGGTTCCAGTTGTTCCCCAGCTCTTACAGGTCCTTACCTACCAGTCTGCTACCAACAGAAGGGGGTTGTCAGTGGGCTTCAGAGGCACAGTGGGGAGGCCTTACCTACCCAGTCTGCAATGAAGGGGGAAAGGCAGTTGAAAACACACAGGGACCCAATCTTTGATGTTCTGTACAGAGAATTGTATTTCAAGTTTTAAAAATGGGAGATATTCCAAATCTGATTAAGATCCATCTGATCCCAAATGATAAATAATTTGCTTTGTAAATGTGGATTTTCAGATTATGTTTATTCACTCCACCAAATCATTCTTAATTCTGGCATGCTTTTTGATTACTTTACAGTCCTTTGCTCTTTGTGTGCATATATTTTGCATATAAATGCATATTTTATTTCCACACGTAATTTATTTGGGTGAGTTTCAGGGATTGAAGCTGGGGTCTCAGACATGTGAAGCATTACTTTAGCACATCCCAATCCCCATAAGTGCATCCTGTTAATAAAATGGAGTCATTTGTTGTTTTGAAATTTGTGGTTTTCATTGAACATATTCTGAATGCCATCCTATGCCAATAAGCAGAGTTCTTCATCCTAAATAACTGATGAGTAATTTTCTATCTGGAAACTCTTCTCTCTCCCTTGTTATCACTTCTCTATTCCTTGCACTCCTTCATGGGCAATTTCATTACCCCCCACTTTTAAACCTTATTATCACTCATCTTTTGTTATAGATTCATTTGACTTAATTCTATTATCTTAAAATTTTGGTTACTCTAGCATTTTGTAATAAAACCTCCACCATATGCAAACAGCTAGAGCAGAGAGGATTATTTATTTAACAGTTGTTCCAATGTCTCTTTAATTCATACTAAAGTCATTTAATTCCTTGTTATTGTTAGTGGCTCAGGTCCATTTTTTATTCGGGTTCTGTGTGACTATATGTGACAGTATTTTGAATGCCTCTTAATATTCCTAGAGGAAGAGATGACAAAAGAAGCAGGATAAGCATTAGAGGGAATGCTGAAGTGATTTCTTTAGGAATTTGATGTTCTCAAGCTCGCTACTTCCCTGGCCAGATGATATGCCTTGTTTCCTCAGAACCTGCTCCATTCCTCAAAGATGGGCAGAGTGAAGCAGAGAATACATCAGAAGACCTCCAGTCTTTCGGGACCAGCAGACTCCTCTATCACATCACTGATGGTGATAACCCACTGCTGTCACCACGATGCTCCATCTTCAGCCAAAGCCAGAGATTCAATTTAGACCCTGAATCAGCCCCTTCTCCTCCCAGCACTCAGCAGTTTATGATGTAAGCCTTGCTTTATCATAATTTTAAACGCCCCTTCAAATACTCAATTACAAACTACCATGAAGTGTCTGAATGAATGCACATATGCTTACCAAATGCAACTGCAAGCGCTGAAAAACAACAAAATGGCAAAAATGTATGTTTTTCATGGTTAGAGTGCTGCTCTGCTCCAGCCCTTACTAGCCCCAGAGGAAATAGTTATAAGACACCGAGGGTTACCTTGGTGGAAGGACCAAAGTCCTCTAGAATTATACGTGATAAATCAAAGAACATTATTTTTCCTGGATGCATGTTAGTTTAGGGATTCTTAGGATATCTGCCCTCATTCTTCCACAACTGTGGAACTGATGCATTTATTGAAGTTCCACAAATTCACAGTCTTCCTCAAATGCAAATTTAAATGCACAGTTCAAGTGATATATCTATGGAAGGAAAAGAGGGAGGGAAAGACATGGTATGAATCTAGTTTCCTCAGAATTCAAGCTAAATCCTTGGACTATGACAGAGTTGAGGGAGCTAATGAATTATTGCTATTCACAGTAAAAGGTATGTTATGTGGAAGGGAGGGTCTAGATCTTTCATAAGATTTGTAAAGATTCAATTGTATTCAGAAAAATTAACTATTCATCTAGATCTTGTCAGTGTTGGCAGGTAGGGCTGCTGCAGCCTGCTAGGACACTGTCATGACAGGATTCTGTAAATCTTAATGGGTCTTTTACAAGCTTTAAAAATGCATTTGAGTCATGTATGCAGCCAAGTGATAAAGGTCATTTGCTGCAGCTGATTCCTTCCATTATATATCTCTTGTTATTGGACTTATTGGTGTAGTCTAGGTATCCACCAATCCCACCCCAACAGTGCTGGGGTGGGATTGGTGGATGAGTCTGACAACGACAGCAAAAACAAAATATTCTAGACCAATGATTTGACTTTTTTTTGCAGTAAATCCCTGGGTGGCATTTTCTCAGAATGCAGCTGGGGGCAGGTCTCCATCACTGAGCTGGTGGTACTATAGCAGACCCAGTCACATAATGAACTTTCTCGCCAAAATTCCCTGATAACCCAGGAAGTGTGTTTTTATTAGCAGCAGCAGCATTTACTGGAATATAATTGTCATTGATGATCTTTTCTTCCCTGTAATTGTGGCAGGGCCCGGTTCTTCACGGTGCAGCTGCGGTGAAGGTAAGGAGCCACAGACAATTACTCAGCTCACCAAACACATTCAGAGCCTCAAGCGAAAAATTAGGAAATTTGAAGAAAAAATTTGAGCAAGAGAAGAAATACCGGGTAAGGTTCCTTGGATGAAGATTTTCCTCTCATTTTCAGGTATACCTCTCTGCGCCAAAGGGAGCTCCACTCTCATTGGTGACCCCAGCAATATGAATTTAATCCCCATTTGGGGGCCATCACGGGTCTCTGATATCAGAGCGTCTCTGGAAAGATATTTCCCAGCAATGGCTTACAAATTCTATTTCCAAACTGTTTACTATTGATCCACCCCACTATCTTCTCTTTCCAGAAACTTTTACTATTGCCAGCATTCCAAGGACCACTATTTGGGAAACTTTTGAATTATGGTTTTATTTTTTAACTTAACCCTCTAATTTTCTATGTCTCAAATAAAAAATTACCCAAACGGAATCTCTATGGAAGAAAATGAGGGAGAGATCTGACAGAAATACTTCCTAGTTGATAGATGAAGACCTAGCAAGTGACATCTGCTCAGGTTGCTTGTGAGAATGAGCCCTAATCCAGCCTTTCCATTAGACATCCGTCTTCATGCTGATGTCCAGGGTTGCAGTAGAATGCTTTCTTTCTTACGGAAGAAACAATACAACCAGAGATTGGTTACCTGATAGCCAATGCTAGTTTTATTTATGTTGTCTCATGACAACTATGACATAAAGAGGAATCATATGGTGAATTGCACAAAGATTGTCTTTGGTAGAGAGCCCAGTACAGCTTGCTGTTAGAATAAAAGAGAACAGGGAAATGTCTTATAATTCTTGAAATACTTAAAGGCTCACTAGGCACTTTGAACAGAGGCATTAAGCAGGTCCCTGAGAGTGTGGAGTAAGTATAGGGAGGGAGGTTTTAGAATGGTATTATTGTACTCTTTTATTATTTGTTCCAACAGTAGCTCCAGATTCACTTAAGGGAGTTCAGCCAGTGGTGTTAGCTTAGCAAAATAGAAAAGCACATCATATTGGCTTTAAAATCTACCTTATTCAGGATTTTAATATATACTTATTTGACGTCAGATAGTCGTACATAGTAATATCTTTTTATATGTCTTTTTTGGGGGGGGATGTTGAGAGGGGATAGCAAAACCAGTGGTGCTCAGGTTTTGGTTCTGCACACAGGGATCACTTCTTGTGGGGGGTAAAACTCAAGGATCATTTCCTAGGTGATAAAACCCAGTTTGACCTGGTGAAAGATAAGTACCCAAACTACTGCACTTGTTCAAGGCCCAACATTGGGAGGATGGACCGCACATTAAGGGTATTGGCATTATTTTACAGATAGGGTAACTGAGGCCAATCAATGACTTAAGATTACCAAAGGTAGTTGTTCTCCCTCAGATCAAGCTTGGGTTGGTAATCTGAGTAGGTCTGAGGGCTATGGAAATGGTTCAAGGTTCCGGATTTGATCCCAAGTACTGTAAGCATGGCATGGACTCTGATCTCAGCACTGCCTGGCCAGACCCTGTGTTTGCTTTAATGAGTAGACTTTGTGTCTGTGAAGTATCATGTTTCAAATGTTCCTGATATCTAGGGAAGTTTATTTTCATTGTGTACTGCTCCTGTGTTACTGAGGTGTGACAGTCTGTACTGGAAAGTTAGAATAACAATGACTCCATTCCCAAAGACTTCATAATTCTCGATTTTGTGGTTCCTTTATTTGGGGATCTAGGGGCCATACTCCTGGCTTTGTAATCTCTTTAGTAATCTCTTTCAGAGATTACTATTGGCAGTGTTCATTAGAACATATGTAGATCAAACTAGTGAACCTGGGTTGGCTGCTTGGAAGGCAAGCACCTTAAGTTCTGTACTATTTTTCTTTTGTCCCTAGTATTTCTTGAATCAGACTGATGTGGATTTGAATTTACTGTAGTCAGGTAGTTTGATACCTTGGACTTGTTATTTTGCTTCTCTGAATCTCAGCTGATCTATATGTACAGTGGAGTTAGTATTAATAGTGATCTGAAGTTTATGAGCATTATATGGGTACTATGTAAACAGTGCTTCCTGCTTTGCATTGTTAGCACAGTCGAATTATTTGGTAGTTTTAATCCTTTTGAGATATCTGAGCATTGACATCCCATGAAATTGTCAGAAAATCAAGGAAAACTGTACACATTAATTCTTCCTTGGATTTTACTACCTGTTCCCTGGAATTCTTTTTCATAGCTAATAGTCAACATGCCATTGCCTATTTTTTTTAAACAGTTTATTATACCACCGTGAGATATACAATTACGACGTTGTTCATGTTTGGAGGTTTCGCCACATAGTGTTCCAGCATCCTGCCCTCCACCAGTGCCCATTTCCCAATACCAATGTCCCCAATTCCCTCCCCACCCACGTCCTGCCTAAATGGCAGGTTCTTTATATCCTCTCTCTCTCTCTCCCTCTCTCTCTCTCTCCTACTTCTCCCACACATTGTGGGTTGCACTACACACTTAGAAGCCATCATTTGCATTTTTGTCTGTATTTAATGCTCAGTTCTATGTTGGTATCAACCCTTTGACATTTCTTCACACATGTTCCCTTCTCTATCTTACCTAACTTCTGACTCCCACACGCTTGTGGCAATTTCCACTTTTGGTAAGATCACCTGGTATATTTATGTAATGTAAATAAATGCAGTCATTCTATGTCTCTCTCTTTCCTTCTGACTAATTTCACTCAACATGATTCTTTCCATGTCCATCCATTTATAGGCAAATTTCATAACTTCATTTTTCCTGACAGCTGCATAGTATTCCATTGTGTAGATGTACCACAGTTTCTTTATCCCATCATCAGTTCTCGGGCATACTGGTTGTTTCCAGGTTCTGGCTATTGTGAATAGTGCTGCTATGAAAATAAAAGTGCAGATTGTGTTTCCGCTGTGTGTTTTTGGCTTCCCAGGGTATATTCCCAGGCTGGGTCAAAGGGGAGCTCAATTTCTAGTCTTTGGAGGAATGTCCATATTGTTTTCCAGAAAGGTTGTACAAGTCGACATTCCCACCAACAATGTATGAGAGTCCCCTTTTCCCCGCGTCCATGCCAGCACTTGTTGCTTTTACCCTTTTGGATATGGGCCAGTCTCTGTGGTGTGAGGTGATAATCTCATTTTTGTTTTGCCTATTTAAAAATTATACTTTTTATTTTATTATATCAAGTGATATACAATTACAAAACTGTTCATTAGATTTCAGTTATAAGTGTTCTAGCACCCATCCCTCCACCGGTGCACGTTTCCCACCACCAGTGCTCCCTGATTCCCTTGCCTCTCCTCCAGCCTGCCTCTATGACAAGCACTTAGCCTCATCTTTCCTCCCCCTCTCTTTCTCTCCCACTTTCTCTTCTCTTACATATTGTGGCTTGCAATACATACATTTAGGGGTTATCATGTATATCCATTTGCCTATATTCAATACTCAGTCTTGGCTGGTATTACCATTTCCAACAAGTATAGGCACTCTGGTCCCTTCTCTGTCATACCTAACCTCTGACTGCCACACACATGCATTAGATTCCAACTACTGACAAGTCTTCCTGGTCCATGATTTGCCTGGCCTTGGATATTAGTATCATTATATATATATGTATATGTGTATATATAATTTGTTTATGTCCCACAACTGAATGCTGTCATTCCATAGCTGTCCTTTTCCCTCTGAAGTTTTTCTAATTACACTCAACATGGTACTCTTCATGTCCATCCATTTATAAGCAAATTTCATAACTTCGTTTCTCCAAACAGCTGCATAGCATTCCATTGTGTAGATATACTATAGTTTCTTTGTCTAGTTGTCTGTTCTTGGGCACTCGGGTTGTTTCCACATTCTGGCTACGGTGAATAGTGCTGCTATGAACAAAGACATCCAGATGGTGTTTCTGCTGTGTATTTTTTGAGTTCCCAAGGCGTATTCCCAGGAGTGGTACTGTTGGCTCAAATGGGATTCCAATTTCCAGTCTTTGGAGGAATGTCCATATTGTTCCATTGCCTATTTAGGAAGAGAATTTTTCCCGACATCTTCTGTTTTTATTTAGAGGCGTTAGAGTCAGAGTAGATACATCCCCACACAAACAAACATGCAGATGGATGGATTTGGGAGAA
Organism: Cryptotis parvus; assembly: GCA_021461705.1. NCBI lineage: Eukaryota > Metazoa > Chordata > Mammalia > Eulipotyphla > Soricidae > Cryptotis > Cryptotis parvus. The sequence goes on along the minus strand of JAJIBD010010345.1, from coordinate 37,178 downwards.
GAGAAGGTGGCTTTGGGGTCACCACTGCTTCAGCGCATATACAAGTCTTTGGTATAATCAGATCCTTGTGTCTCAGGAACAGAGCTTCCCCTTGGCCTTCCTGTCTCAGTGTCAGGCTGTGGTTAGACACTTGACATGTCAGTGGCCTTTAAATGGTTGCCTTGTGTAAGACTCTCCTTCTTGGTAGTCTTATTGTGGCATTAATGGCACCCAATATTTAAATCAGAACTCCTCATGGATCATGTGTTACCAAACCTTAAATATTTGTCTTTCTGCTAAATGTCACCATTACACATTCTTGCTCAAAACCATGTTAATTTCTTTTAATTGATTATAGTTAGAGTTGCGGTTATGGACTCAGGAAAGACTGTTTCAGAGTCCACATTCAGTGTAATCTGAGAATGTAGAATGAAAAGGGATAAGCCTGTCTTATTTCTTAGCTGGAGAGACAGAGGTCTAGAGAAAGGAAATATATTTTTCACTATCACACAGAATTGACCAAGCCAGGCAAATAACTCATGTATTTTTACTCCTAATTCCTCCAATTTTTTCTAAGTGCCACTTCTTTGTGGGTGAGGGAACAGCTGGATATGCTCAGGGTTGTCTTGGCCCTCCATGCTCAGAAGTCACTTTGGCTGCGTGCAGGGGACCATACATGGTGCTAGAAATCAAAACTGTGTTGGCCACATGCAAAGCTAGTGTGTTACCCACTACTGTTTCTCCAGTCTATTTTTCTAAACATCTTTGGTAGATCACATATGAGTTCCAGTGTTACACTATGTCATGTGAACTAGGAGCCTATTTAACTACACTGAACAAAATATACATGGCATAATTTCTGGGGGGTATGGCCCTTGGGATCTATTAAACTGGATATTATAGTTCTGAATTAGAAGATCTGACAATCCATATCTTGTATATAAACATGTTGCACATGATTTCAGAGCCATCATTCTTGTTAGCTTGATTTAAACTCCTTTGAAAGCTTGCTGAAGAGTATAAATGAATTTCCGTCTTCAAAATACTTTTAGAAATTCAGTTGTAAATTTTGTTAATCTTATTTGTAGTAGTAAAAGTTCATTTCTTTGGTCATACCTTAGGGTCATAAGTTCTTGAATATTTTTAAGCTAGTGTCTCAAAAGGTGCACTATCTCTGATTTTAATGTGTTTGAAGGTTATGTTTTCAAAGCAGAGAATTTTATGAGAATTTTTAGAAACTAAATTTAGAGAATGACTGTTAGTTACTAGACTCCAAACCAAAGAGGTCTGTGTTCCTCTCCTTATGCCTTACTCTCACTGACAACCTGATGTTGTATGGAGTTAGTGGTGCCTTAAAAAAACCTGAGATGACTGCAACAATAGTATAGAGGGTTTTGTTTTACAGGAAAAAGAAACTAATAGGCAAAACAGCTTGTCCACTGACCTTCTTTCAATACCCCCTATACCTCAGCTGCCCCCAACCCACCAAGGGTGATCCTTGGGTACTGCCAGGTGTGGTCCCCAAAAGAACAGAAACAAAACAAAAAAAATAATTAAGAAACCTGGGAAGCTGTCTAGACTTGATCACCAGCAAAGCATCTATTTCTAGCTATTAATATGGTGTTTCAGATGTCATCTGAGGAGTCACTATAGTTACTTGTCTATCCTCAATTTAGAGTACCTGTTAATCTTCTAGGTCTGCATTTAAGTTGTCAGGGTGGTATCAACTTGTTTAAGAAAGTTGCTAACTGATGGGGATTGAGGCTAAGCATATTTGGCTACACTTCTAGTTTATTTTTCCTATAGAAAATCCACTTTTATCCTTTATGAGAAAAAAGAAGTCTACATATTAAAATAATTATACCATTCTAAAATTTAAAAAAATCTTATTGACACAATTAAGTGTGAGACTAATTAAACTGGGTAGGAAATACAAAATCCTCTACAGGTTTGTCACTGAAGATAAAGCATTTTTTAAGTATTTTATTATACCACCGTGAGATATACAATCACAAAGTTCATATTTGGATTTTGGTCACAAAGTGTTCCAGCACCCATCCCTCCACCAGTGCCCATCTCCCACCACCAATGTCCCCGGTTCCCTCCCCCTTCCCCAGCCCGCCTCCATGGCAGGTTCTTTATTTCTTTCATTTTCTCTCTATCTCTTTCTCTTTTCCTTCCCTTCCAGACTATGGATTACAGAACATACATTAAAGGGTTGTCATGTGTATCTTTTTGCCTGTATTTAATGCTCAGTTCTAGGTTGGTATTAGTACTTTTGACAATTGTTAGCACACTGTTCCATTTTCTGTCTTACCTAGCCTCTGACTCCCACACGTTTGTGATAATTTCCACCTTTGACAAGACCTCCTGATACATGTTTCACTTAACCTTGGATATTGGTATCATAATATGTAGATATATACTTATGTCATGCAAATAAATGCAGTCATTCTGTATCTGTCTCTCTCCTTCTGGCTAATTTCACTCAACATGATCTTCTCCATGTCCATACATTTATAGGCAAATTTCATAATCTCATTGTTTCTAACAGCTGCATAGTATTCCATTGTGTAGATGTACCAAAGCTTCTTTATCCATTCATCGATTCTTGGGCACTCTGGTTGTTTCCAGATGCTGGCTATTGTGAATAATGCTGCTATGAACATAAAAGTAGGGATGGTGTTTCTGCTGCATATTTTTGGCTTCCCAGAGTATATTCCCAGGAGTGGTATGGTTGGGTCAAATGGGAGTTCAATTTCTAGTCTTTGGAGGAATGTCCATATTGTTTTCCAGAAAGGCTGTACCAGCTGGCATTCCCACCAGCAATGGATCAGTGTCTCCCTTTTCTCCACATCCACACCAGCACTTGTTGTTCTTGCTATTTTCGGATATGTGCCAGTCTCTGTGGTGTAAAATGATATCTCATTGTTGTTTTGATTTGCATTTCTCTGATGATTAGTGATGATGAGCATTTTTCCCATATGTTTTTTGACCATTCGGAGGTTTCTTCCTTGTCAAAGTTTCTGTTCATTTCTTCTCCCCATTTTTGATGGGGTTGTTTGTTTTCTTTTGTAAAGTCTACCAGTGCCTGATATATCCTGGATGTTAACCCCTTATCAGATGGGGATTGGGTGAATATTTCCCATTCTGTGGGCTGTCTTTTTATCTTAGTCACTGTTTCTATTGAGGTGCAGAAGAGATAAAGCATTTTTTGAAGGTGAGTAGTAACAGACCATGCATAAGTTGGAGAGGTAAAACTGTTCCTCGAGGTATTGCAGGTGTGGCTCTAGTGCCTGGCTGCGTCAGCAAGTGGCAGACAGGAGACAGGCTTGTCTATACCCAGGGCTCTGCCCCATGGACCCTGGATGGTTGATGATCTGACATAGACAAAGACTGGGTCCCCTAGGATGAACCCAGAGACACAACAGGGTCTGGTAAGCTACCCATGCTAATTCGATATGCCAAAAACAGTAACAATAATAAACTTCATTCCCAAAAAATGGAGAGTTACTGGCACCCACTCAACAAATCTATGAATAACGGGAAGATAAGTGACAGGTGACAAGAGTAGTAACACAAATACTACCATCATCACTGCCAGTAACATCATGAGTAATATTTATATTTTTAATGAACACATTTAGAATACGTGGTCTGTGCAAGGATCTGTTTAGTGTATCAGTTCATTCCACCTAGCAATCCTGTGTAAGTGATGCTGGTGTAATACTCCATTCTTGGATGATACCGAGGCCAAAGAAGACTCAGTAACTTACCCAAAGTGACACATGGATTTTTATTTTAATGCAAATAAAGTAGGATATTGCTTCTGTAAACAGAGAATTAGAAATCTGGGCACCCCGTGGCATGGTGATTACCTCTTATTTTTTTTCAGGTCTTAAAGTTATCCTGGGGTGTACTTTCTTCAATATAAAGGATGGGACTCAGAGGAGCTTAATCTTCTTTGCCAATATGCTCAAGCAGGTTATGATTATAAGTCCTGTATGTGAGCACAGCAATGGAGGAAGTACTGGTTTGTATCAGTGAAATCATCCATACTGATGTGAAGAATGGTCTGGAAACAGGTTGTAATGCTCTAGTTTTGCAAGCTGTTTGGTTTTTGTTTGTTTTATGGCCATACCCAGACGTGCTCAGAGGACCATGTGTACACCAGAGACAGAACCAGGTTGGCCACATGCAAGGCATGTGATTTATCCACTATACTGCTTTTAGTTACAACCACAAGCTATTTAAAGATTAACCTGTAGGGGCACTAGCTTGCTTGGGAAATGCTGGGTGGTCAGATATGTATAGAAACAATGGCCACCATTAAGATGGAAGAGTGGAGGTCAAGATTACTGGTTGAGTTTTGAAGCAACACATCAGCTGGAGTTTTAAATGCCTGGATTTCTCTCCTCATTTTATGTGTTATTATGAATTATGAATTATGATGGCATATTTTAACTGTTTAAAAAATGTTGTTTTACCTATTTTCTCATTTTTCCCTTCCTCATACTTCCATTTTCTCCTCCCTTTATAGCCTTCACATGGGGACAAAACTTCTAATCCTGAAGTTCTGAAATGGATGAATGACCTGGCTAAAGGTCGTAAACAGCTCAAAGGTAAATGCCAGTCAAAGATCTCTTCAGATAAAGGAAGCAGTTAAATAGTGTTAATGTGCTTCAGGGTATTTTGGATCTTTTCTATCTGTACTCAGATTTTTACCATACAGATTAGAAATCTCTCTTGAAAAGGGAGTCTTGGGTCCCTGTTACTGTTGAGCTCCTCTGTATCTTATAAAGAGACGACTTAGCATCTCTTACCTTCAAATCCTGTGTTCTTTATCCTCCCTAGGTGGCGCAAGTATTAATATACTCTAATTCATTTTGAGGGACTATTATTATCAGTAACATTTTATTATCTTCCTCTATATGCTTTTTCAATACTTAGTATTTGTTTACCCAAGTATCTAGAAAGATAATGATTAAGAAACTGGAAGTGTACATTAATTCAGTGGTATTAATCTGTAATGATGTATCAGCTTTAAAATATGTTTAAACATGACACCAGCTTCTTGCTACAAAGTAAACATCCAACTAAAAAATGAGTTGTATAATTGAGAAATAACTATACATGGCTTCAATCAAAGATGAATCCCCTAGCATATTCTGCAGTGTAATTCCTAGATAAGTTCCAACTTGCCTTTAAATTTTCAATATGTTTTCAAATCCACAATGCAATCATGGTAGATCCTGGATATTAGAAGCTAGCATTAGACAAAATTATAAAATCTATTGAATTGGGGCCAGAATTCCCATCTTCCTTGTATTTCTTCAGACATCTATATGTATGCCTTCTAGAGTAATTTAATTTTTCACAGGCACTTTTCTAAACTGAAGTAAATGAATTTTAGTGCAGAATTTCCAAATGCTATAGGGAAACTATAGGTCTAGTGTAACTGAACTTTCTCAGGAATGCTTCCTCAAATATCTAAAGCATTGAAAATTATTGTCTTATGTGCTCTACTACTTCCATGAGACACTAACTTTAAGGGCCTTCTCTTTTCATGAATGATTATCTTGTGCTGCTGGTCCTTGTTAGTAAGATTCCCTTTCTCAATGGAAATACATCAGCAGCTCTAAAGACTTGGCATCAGGGAAGGGAATTTCTGTAAGGCTTCTGCATATACTGGGGTCAGTAAATCCTTGTTCAGGCTAACTCATTGCTTTTCTTTTTAGAACTAAAGCTGAAGCTGTCAGAAGAACAAGGGAGTGCCCCCAAAGTTCCTTCTAGAAATATGCCCTGTGAGCAAGCTACAGTCCCCAGAGAGAGTGGCAAACCAGATGCTATGGGCCCTGAGCCAAGTGCCTCTGGAGAGGAGACTCCAGATACTGTGTTGACAAGCATGAAGGATAAGGGGGAAAAGCTTCCTTCTCAGGAGGATTCCAAGGTACCTCACTATTTTGGGTGTCAGCACTCTACACATTTTGGTAACAATTTTGACCAGCATGTCAGAGAAATATAGTATCATATATAATCTCTTTGAGAGACTACAAAATTTGTCAGGGTTTCTAGTCGGTTACTGTTGTGACTTGTATTTTCCCATGATTCCAGAATGTGTTACCATCCTAGATGTTATAGCATTATGTGTTTATAGCAATCGAATGGCAAAAACACTAGGCTAATTTTGTATCTCCCTATTCCCATAGTCAGATAGCAACTGGACCCAGGACTAGGATTGAAATATCACTTTAATAAATTTTTAAAAATATGAATAAGGTATAATTAGAGAAGTGTTGTATACAATTAGAGGTATGGTTTCTTGAGAAATATGAGAAAATATGTATAGACCATATTTAGACAGCTTAGATTTAAAATGTGTCAAGTAGCATTTGGATATATGATATAAGAATTCAAAGAAAAGATGTGTATTTTAAAATCTAGAGAAGTTAATATTTACTTTGTAATCTCTCTTCATCATGCATATATCTTTGCATTTTACTTATCCTATCCTGTGATCCTTTTGTCTCGGTTCCAAAGAGGTGTGCTTACCTTCTATTTCTCGAATAAGTCATTAACTATTCTATCACTGGGCATGCCATTTTCTGTCTCATGCTATAGACTTCTTGAGCACATAATTCCAAGAGTCTATACATAGAAGCTATTAAATGATATTTGCTTAGTGATGGACAAACTAGTATATTCAACTTCGAATGGAGTTTTCTTGAGAGAGCTGCATTTACTTCTGTATTGTAAATGCTTTGTTGTATATTATTTGGTTTTAATCATGAAGTGTCAACCATATGCCAAATCCAAAGACGTTCACAATAGCTTCTAGTCTTTACCTTGGAACTTGTGATCTACCAATAAAAATGGACACTTGGCCACCTTAATCTGTATGATGTTACTGTATCACTGTCTTCCCGTTCATCATCGATTTGCTTGAGCGGGCACCAGTAACATCTCCATATGACCTGTCTCATGCAAGTAGAGCCCAAGGGCACCTGCTTGCTCCAGGAACATAAAGAGCCTCAAAACCATTCCATTAGGTCATGGGTATGAGGTCTGTAATTGTAACTGGTATTTGGCATATCAAATATGACACGGGTAGCTTGCCAGGCTCTGTTGTGCAGGTAGCATACTCTTGTAGTCATCTCAAAATCCAGCGTTTATTGATAGACCAGCCTTTCCATCAATAAATTGATGCCGCGTGAGCAGGGCTGTAATAGGCTGGTCTGCTGGGTGGAGTTCTGACGCAGGGGGAAGTCCGGATGTGGAAAATGGAGGCCCTCATGGAGTGGGGGTTGTCTGAGACTGGTTCTTAGAATTCTCTAGTTGTATTCTTGTGGTTTATTTCGCTTTTCCCGAGTTTTACAGTGACTTATCTTAGGATGAGTAAACGAATTTTAGTTTAGTTGGCCCATGTATCCCTTCCCTTTAAAGATCCTAGGCTTTTGTAATACCTAGAGTATAAAAGATAGCTTTGAGTGTGTGTGTGTGTGTATATATATATATATATATATGTCTGTGCATATATCTGTCTTCCAATGATTTTGATGCTTCCTGAATTTTATAGCTACCTTATTATATTTATAAAAGCAGTTGGTTTAATACTTAAATATTAACTTTATTTTCTTCTCTACTGATTATTGAAATGTGTTGGGAAGACATAAAGGTCTTTGTGCTTGAATAAGTGAGTGGCTGCCTAACTATTGTCTAACACTTGTTAAGCAAATTGATTCTCTGAGATACAACTCTTCCTATTTCAAAATAGCTAGTATTTTTTGGATCCTTAGTGCACATTGTCACTCGAAATGATCTAAAATCAATTGACAGATAATAAAATCATCTAGGACTCTTTACTGCTAAAAATGCATTAACTATTAAAACTTCCAAAATGAAAAATTATTTATTTCCTAGAGAAGACTTCATCATGACTCTGAAAATGTTGCAGTTGTTTTTAGTCAGGATCCATACTTAAGCTAACAAATCTGACACATAATCAATTCAGAAACTGCTATGGAGTAACTTTCTTTCTCTTTCATCTATAGATGATCGTATCTTGATTGCAGAGTATATCCATTTATGAATGGAAATAAATCATCTCTTGGCCTTATTGTAGAACCTATTTCTCTTTTTTCCTTGGATATCTTAATTTGATGCTGTATATACATACATTTTATTGTCCTTTCTGTGGTCTATAGTTAGAGTTGGGCACATAGCAAAAATTACCAGTTAGGTGAGCAATGAAAATTACTTCTGACTCTTCATCAACCATAAGGGTCTTGAAAGAAAAATTTAAAAGGCATAATTATTTTAATTAAATAATTTGATTAATATATAATACCTGACTAGTGAGTTATTTTTATGTTGAATTGAGGGAAAAAGTCAATTGAAGGAAAAGTCAAGGGCACTGAAAAAATGTTCCACTAACCTCTGCTGACTTGTCTTTTAAGAAAATAATTAGAATAGGTTATACTTTCCCACATATTTTTAAAAAATAACATATTAAAACAGGATTCTTTGCAACCCCCTGTTCTGAGGTAGCCCATCCCTAAGCTGGTTACTGTTCTTAATGTTTACCTGTGCTTTTGGAGTTTCTATTGATAGTATACACAAGAAAAGAATCAATATATATATTCTTAATTTTCTCCCATTAAGCAATTGACAGTCTGTACAATTTTATATACACTTTTCACTTTTCATATTCTGGAAAACTTTCTACATCAAAAGAGAACTTCTTAGTCTACTTATGTTTCTTCTCTAATAATTATATTGTTATTTTTTTTAAAAAAGTATAATAAGGTAGTTACCTCAGGTCAGCTCTTTTGAGAGCGTAAATATCATTTAGTATTTCTGATTCTGCTCTAGGCACATTTACATATAATAGCTCATTAAAATTATCCAATATCTGCATCTTAAGAATCTAAGCAGCAAAGATCATGTAAGAGTACTATGTACAATTTGAAGATGGTTATTTGAGCTCATATTCCATAGTTTCAAGGTTAATATTGAGTCCCTGGATGGAAAAAATTAAATTCACCATTATCTTATTACGGTTATATTCACTAATGAATTTCCAAGTTGTTTACTAACTTGTTAATTCAAATAATCATAGCTATTCTACATAATTTGTCTCTCAACTGGAGGCTGGAGATAACTTGGTAGGACATGAATCCCTAAGTATAAAGTTATGAACTTTCACCACTAAATGTATAGAGAGGTGGTTATGGGAATGAGCCCAGTTTTATTTTTAAATTTCTGTGGATAGATGCCACGGAAAAAAGGAGACAGGAGACACATGAGTGAAAGGGAAATTTTAGCTTTTCCCCACTCAGCTGTTTCAGTTGGCCACTCAGCGGAGCAGGTGTCTTGGAAAGTCAGATTTGGGGGACTATTTCAGAATTTGATGGGGAAATCAGGAGTTTTTTTTCTTGTTATGATGGCAAACTTATTAAGCTGTCAGTAAATCATACCAAATTATATGCAGCTACTCTTGCTTAATATCCTCTTTGCTTCTTTTCTTTTGATGCCATAAAAAATTCAGAAGCATGAAGGATAATTGCTTTTAGGGTTAATCATCTTATTTATCTTTAATATTTGACAGACCGCTGTCTGTCAAATATCTTTAATATTTGACAAACCCATAATATGTTTAGTATTTGACAAACCCAGCCCATTTTGGGTTTCTCAACATAGTCGCTTCTGTAATTTGCATAACAAAACCAAAGTCATATTGAAACTACCCATAGTCATAAAAATGCAAAATGAGGGAGGATGCATGTATTTCAGAACAGTGAGCCACTGGATTTAGAAGAAAGACCTCTCAGCAGAAAATGCGCTGAAAAAGCAAATTCTAACCAATTTTGGCCCTTTATATTTGGGTTACTTCTCCAGCAGATCCTATTGCCTGACTCAGTGAACTGACTTGGCAGGTACTGATAAGCTTGAGAACAGAAGGTAGCTCCTGTAACATATTAAACATTAACTAACTTGGAACATCTTTCAGCCAATTTGCCTGCATCTAAAGATAATAAGTGTCCATGGAGTTAGGAGTTTTTACAGTCTTTTACAGATGAACATTGAAACCTGACTTCTACTTTGAAAAATGCCAGCTAAAGGTCCTAAGAGTAAGATCACCGAATCCTCAGAGTGAAATATGATTGCATACATTGTACACATACCGAGATTTTCATAATAGCATCTATGGAAGACAATTCTCCATATCATTAATCATTCTAACTTGTCTTTTATCACATTTTGTTAAATTTCACTTTTGTAGAATCCAAATATACTAAAAAGCTTAACTATCAAACTGCAATACACAAATGATAGTAATATTGAAATGCATTATTTTCTTAAGTTCTTTCTGTGTAATATACATCCCAATAGAAAGTGCATTTCAGTGGTTTCCAAATTTAATGGAATTTCTTTCTCTATAACATTAAAATTCCATGGACTATATTGAGGTGTGTCATGAATTTTTCTTGGAGTACTTTACCAAAATTTTGAGACTTCTATAAATGTGATGTTTCTATCTACTCTTTGTAAAAGAGTCATGTATTGTAGGTTACAGAATCTGTACAGGATTATTAAAGTCAGTCTTCTTGTGTAAAAATCCAGATATGTAGTAGTGAAGGGTTTATATAGGGTGCTATAAGAATATAAGAAAATATTACATTCCCTCTGTCTTAAAAAAAAGTCTGATTTTTTTTTATTTTGCTTTTGGGTCATACCCGGCAATGCTCAGGGTTTAACCTGGCTCTGCACTCAGGAATTACTCCTGGCGGTGCTTGGGGGACCATATGGAATGCCGGGATCGAACCGGGCCGGCATGGGCTGGCCGCATGCAAGGCAAACACCCTACCCGCTGGGCTATCGCTCCGAAAAACAGTTTATACATTGCCATAGCATTCACTATGCCATTTATATATTGACTCCCTTGTTAGCTTTAAAAATATCTTCCTAAACTCCAGCCTATCCTTTATGCATATTGGCATGCCCTTTGCCCAATGTCTTAAAAATGACTTTTACTAATTACTGTTGTTTTAGAGTATAATAATCCCCTTGAAGCATCAAAACAAGATTTTTCTTTTACCCGCAGAAAGAGAAAACATGTTTTTAGTCTTCTCTGAAAAAAGGGCAATAATTCTGTTTTTCAGGTAACTAAGCAAGACAAAAACCTCATAAAGCCTCTTTATGACCGATACAGAATTATCAAGCAAATCTTGTCAACGCCTTCCCTTATCCCAACAATTGTAAGTCAGATTGTCTGAATTAAGTGTTTTATATTGTTTTATATCTATAAGTTATGGAGATAATACCTAACAGTGATGTGGCATCCTTTATGCTTACAGGCCTGTTAATTCTTACAACAAAGTAGTAAACATGTCTTCTTCAATCCTAATATTGAGTTTCAAAACAGCCAATAATTAAAACTATTGTAAAATAGGCATGTATAGTAATTTTATTTTTAAAACCAGTTTAAACATTTGCTATCATTTTCTGGTGAGGAGGAGAAATAACAGGTTTTAGTTTGGCATTATATAATTTATAACAGCTAGATAAAAAACCTTTATGTTAATTTTTCTCAATAATAAAACTCATAATATGCTCCTTGGTATAATGTAGTATATTTCTAAAACCATCTGACTATCACTATCCAAGGAATAAGTAAACCAATTTAAATATAAAATTTTCAATATAAAATATAAACTGAATTAAGATTATTTTTAATAAAAATTATTTGTGGGACTACAGAAGTACAATCATACTCCATCAATATTAAGCAATTACTTGCTCACAGTATCAATATAAAGAGGAATAACTATTAGCATATGTTTAAGTATACTTGTGATAATTTGTACTTCTATAGCTTTGATGAGAGACAATAACGATTTCTTCTCTGAAACTTTCTCATCATTTTTGAGTTCAAGAGGATTGTAAAGATGTTACCTTGCATGTGGCTGACCTTGCACCCTGTATGGTCTCCCGAGCCCAGCAAGAGTGATCCCTGAATACAGAACCCAAAGTAGGCCCTGAGTATTGCCTGGTATGGCCCAAATACCACCATCACATACTAGCATAATTTTAAGTGGGGCATAATATTCATATTTCTCTGCAAAAAACTTTTCCTTGTGATGTTATCAGAATAAGATGAAGGAGTAACTTCACTTTGACCTTCATAAAGCACTTCCATAAATTTGTGAATTCTGTGACTATCCTATATTTGAACATAGCCCAGTAATTTGGAAAACAAAAGATGTCCATAGTCAATCTAATCTACACCCATAGAAATGCTATAACTCAGGTCTGGTTGAAAGAGCCAATCATAGCTGATTGGATTATATTCTGGATGTCTGTACTTTCTTTGGTCAAACAAATAGATGAATTTCGTAAGCATTTTAGCCTAGCATGGGTGCCTCTTTGCACATGAAATTCTCTATGAAATTTTTTGCAATGAAGACTTCCTCTTAGCCTTACCTTCTTAGGTCTCTAATCACAGAGATCATTTACTGTTTTCATGGTGTCTGGTTATGGTTTGATTAGTCAAGATATACTTAACCATTTATAATATAAACTTTGCCTGTGATAAGCATGAAGAGGAGGACTCTGATGAAGATTGTCCACAAGGAAGCCAGCAATCTTCTTTGCCAGAGCAAACATCTCACATTGCTATTGGTGATCAACTCATCTACTCTAATGAGAGTGAACCTATTCGGTCTTGCTACCAGATGAAAAGAAGGAAATTAAGCAACCAACCCTTTCCATGTCTAATTTACATGAGGCCACCATGTAAGTATGGATTCTAAGTGTATCCTTTTAAGTTTTGCTAATCTGGGGTTTCTCATATATATCCCAAGTTAAGAAATTATCGGACTATCAAAAACTTCTAACCACCAAAAATTTTTGCTGAAAGCATATCTTGGTTGTTTTAACGGAAAATTGTAAAGACAAAGCTATAAATGAATAAAACTTCTAGTACGGTTCCAAAGATAACATAAGTACATCAGTCTTGCAGAGTTGCACATATTTTTAGCAGGGCTAAACTCAAGATTGTTAAACTTACTTGCCTTCTTTGTCCTCTTTTCAGAAAAATAATTATACTTAATACGCCTTTGGTAATTATGTCCTATATGCAAACAAAGTACTTTGGGTAGTACATGAAGTTACTTTACCATTCTCAATGGTCTTGTGTCTTCAGGGTTAAGGAATTATCATCCAATCTGGGAAACTGGAACTCTTGGTAGAATACTGGACCAGAGGAACAAGAATTCTTTCATGGGTCAGCTTATTAGAACCTATATTTTTATCTTTTAGATAAGATCATTTCTCAAACTGGCAATTTCTTTGGTCTTCAGTAAACCAGCTGTCATGTTTCCTAATAGATCTATTTGAATTTTCATTAATAAGATCATTTTTCTTATCATTATTGAGTAGCATTCATTCCTCTTATTTGGCCTTCTTTGGTTTATATATCCAGGCCATGCCATGAAATTTTACTTAAAATAAATTATAGTGTGGAAGGTCCTGAAAGATAATGGAATTCTTACAAATATGAGACTAAGCATGACTAAGTTGTAAATCGAGGTTTTAATGTGTTCCTAGAATTGTTGTCAATTTTAGATCACAGAAGAGCAACCTGTTTTAAAGTATAAAATTAATCTTCTATCCTCCCTACTTCCTTTTTATTCCGTTTCTCATACACACACACACACACACACACACACACACACACACACACACACACACATATATATATATATATTTTTTTTTTACAGATACACAAACACACACATATATATTAATTGATTCCTTTGGGCAGTTATTTTTATGTTTTAAAAATAAATGGAATTTTTTAAATGTCAGTATTTAATTTCAAGAAGCTCAAGAAGCTTTGAAACTATAAACAAGTCTCACAGATAAAAATTCCTGCTAAAGGGCCAGCAGGATTTTATAGCAGGTAGGGTGCTTACCTTACACATAGCTGACCTGGATTTAATCCCTGGCACCACATGTGGTTCCCCAAGCACTGCCAGGAGTGATCCGTGAGGACAGAGCCAGGAGTAAGCCCTAAATACTGGGTTTGTGCTCACCTTCACTCCTCCACCCCCAAATCCTGCTCAAATGGCTGGAACACATGCTTTCCATGTGGGAAGCACACTTTATTTTTTTTCTTTCTTTTTTTTTTCTTTTTGGGTCACCCGGCAATGCTCAGGGGTTACTCCTGGCTCTGCACTCAGGAATTACTCCTGGCAGTGCTCGGGGACCATATGGGATGCCGGGGATCGAACCCGGGCGGCATGGGCTGGCCACGGGCAAGGCAAATGCCCTACCCGCTGGGCTATCGCTCCGGCCCCGGGAAGTACACTTTAATTCCCAGTACTGCAGACTCCTAAGAACCCACAGTTGTGGTCCCCCAAACCATATATAAGCAGTAAGTAAAAAAATTGTTCTAGCATAAATTACTTTCTACTATTTCCTTAGTAAAATAAAATGAGTACAAATTTTAACTATATTAAAACTATTTTAACTATATGTCAGATCTCTATTTCCTAGGATTTTGTCATTCTTGATATACTCTATAGAATCTTCTTTAAAATTCATTGTTCCCCTTTCATTTAGTGTATCAATAAATACTGAGGAGTATTTCTCCCAAATATATTTCCCTGTCATCCATTCATTTATCCTTTACCATCACCACTTTTTATAATGAAGTTAGTCTGCCTCTTCTGTCCTTTCTCCTTTCCTCTGACACTAAATTCATCAAGCAATTTCCTCTGCATTTATGCTCCCTGATAGCTACACTCTGCATGCACCACCTTTATCCAAAAGATACTCCTGGTAGGAAGAAAACTGCTGAAATATAAATCTGCTCCTGATGATTTCTCAGTTAGGTTAGAGCTCAGTAACGATACATATATATTTCACTTGGTGTAGGCCTGTGCTTCTTGACCATCTCCGAGAAACTAGGGCTGATAAGAAGAGACTTGGAAAGCCCTAAGAGAATTTGAAGAACAGTTTTTTAAACAAACTGGAAGGTAAGTATGCGCAGAAATATTTTTTAGACTAATACTTCTTAGGGAATTATCATTAAGATTAGCTGCAATTTGTGTAGAAACAGTCACTTTATACAGATATAAATAATTTCCATAATTACTTAGGCCCAGGATTTTCTACTGCTATATTTGGACAGTATATTTTCTACTGCTATATTTACTACTATTAGGAATATTTTGTGAAAAGCTATGTCCTCAAATATGACACATCAGGGGCGGAGCTATAGCCCAGCGGGTAGGGCGCTTGCTTTGCACGCAGCAGGCCTGTGCCGGCCTGAGTTCGATCCCGGCATCCCATATGGTCCCACGAGCACTGCCAGGAGTAGCCCCTGAATATTGCCAGGTGTGACCCGAAAAAGGAAAAAAAAAAGACACATCGGGCTTTAAAAATGAAAGGTGAAATCCCAAAACCCCTGATTTTATACCCCAAAGTTACTATTGAATTTATCTAAACTTTTAGAAATCTATGAGCCATGTAATTTCTTTGGTCTTGACTACATTGTATCACCATATATCTTCCATCTGCTTACTTTGTTTTAAATACAATCTTCAAGCTTTGCTTTAAGTACAATCTTTAAATTTCAGGATCTACCAGTAATTATTTTTAGGAGTTGGTCAAAAGTTCGTAGCTATTATTCCATCCCTTAAATGTTTGCTTGCATTGTTCTCTCTTTTTTCACAAGGTCTCATTATGCAATTCAACTCAGTTTTCAAATTTCAATCATCAACAAAATTATATAAATGTTTCATACATATTACATTACATACATTACAGTCACGAGAAGTTTTGTTTATCTACTTCCAGAAGATAGGAAAAATCACATATCCTACAATTTCGATGTTTGTAAGGATCAAACAACTTCTTGTGATACCTTAGAAAATTATAACTAATGTGGGGACAGGATATCAGCATTAATAATAAATAACAAAGGGCACAAGTATAAAGTAACAACACTATTTTTTGGCAGAGTTAGGTATGAGTGCTGTACTGGCTCCTTGGTATTTTTTTTTCTTCCAGGCATCTATCTTTCCTCAGTAATTTTCATACTGGCAGTGTGAGTGTCACCCTGGTACAAAGAGACTATTATTATAAAAACAGTTAAGAGCCTGGGCTACTTACCTTTTAGTAGAGATGTTCTGGTTCAGTACTCTGGGGTTGTCTAATACTAGTCTAGGTTAGAAATGTTTTGCATTTGCAATACAGATGTAACCCACCTAAGTTTTCTAACTAGAATTTTGCTTTCTCATTATTATACAAGTCAAATTCCAATCTGTATTTACCTTGATATTAATATATCTGATTTCATGAAAAGTCTTTGTGGTAATTACATTTAAGGTATAACATCATCTTTTTCTTTTCTATCTTTTGCTTGTACAAAAATTCATGCAACTTCACGCAACTTTTATATTTGCACTTTCACTTTAAATACCGGGGTTTGGCATGGAACAGTAGTACGGCTGGTAGAGTATCTGCCTTGCACTTGCACACAGCTACCTGGGTTAGATCCTAGGCAGCCCAGGGTTCCCTGAGCCTGCCACGATGAGCGCAGACCCAGGAGTAAGTCCTCAGCATTTCTGGGTGTGGCCCCAAAACAAAACAAAAAAAAGATACCTCTATCTGTGACACTCCCTTCCCCCAACCAGGAGTTTTCATAATCTCATCCCAATAGTCCTGCTTACTGAATTTGAAATAATGCTCAGCATGACTTCTGACACACAGAAAAGCTAGTTATTTGCTAGACATCCATGAGTCTTAAATTCTACTTTAGATATGCCTATATTTGAATGATGTGATATGCCCTCTTGTGGTAGTATATTTCAACTAAATTTAAAAGTGTTGATATAGTATGACCAGAATCAGCTTAATGACTAGGAAATACATCTTAATCCTATTTTCCTAATTTTATTATGTCTTATTGCTAAAATACAAGGCTATTCACAAAGAAAAATATTCCTGAGAATATGTCACTAAAGACTTTAAGGCACTGTAGATGTTCTTGGTAATATTTCTGATATACAAGGCATGATGACTTTAAGGCACTGTAGATGTTCTTGGTAATATTTCTGATATACAAGGCATGATGATTATATAGATACATTGTTATCAAAACCATAAGCCAGAAATTATGCTAAAAATTATTACATTTCATATAATGGGAAAACTATGTCAGGAAATTCTTAGTAAACTATTTCATTCTGGCCAGTATATTCTTATCAGCCAAAATGGAGCAAGACTTTAAAGTATTATTTTAACTTTAAAGTATTATTTTTTACTTTAAAGTATTAAAGTAAAGTTACTTTAAATAACTACTATTTCCTTATCAATTAGATCATTTATTAACTTAGATCTGTTTACACCAATTAAGGCACTAAGTAGGCACAGCTAAAATTTTAACAATAAGAAAAACACAGGCAAATTTAGGTAACTTTTAACTTTGTCATTATTTATGCAACATTTAGAGTAACTAAGCTTTAGGTAATGTTTTTGAGTTCTGCAGTAGAAACTCAAGGACATTGTACAACTGTTACACAGCAGATCAATAATTCTTATTATCTTTATTTATTTTCCTGCTTGTGAATTTTTAAGAGATGTTTCTTCTTTAGTACTGGAAGAATAGGAGAAAGATAAAGGTAAAATATTACATATGCTGTTTACCCATTGTCAGTCATGTTAATATATGTAAGGGACTCCTTACATTTATAGTCAGTAGCAATTGTAGGGCCTCATCAGTGAATTCTACCACTTGCATTTCAATATTATGGGTGGAAATATTTTTAAAATAATTGACCATCTTATCAACCAAGACAAGAAACCTCCTAAGAACCTAAATTAATGTTTTCTATGTATTACTAACCTAAAGTAATATGATTTCCTTTAGAAAACATATTCTAAGCAACATAATTTTGTGGCAAGGAAAATGTTTTTAATTCCAAGTGTTACACAATCATTTTTTAAAAGAAAATGACAAGAATATGTAGTGGTTATAACACATATGTCTAAAAATCTTTGCCTTGTCCTATGTCTAGTCTTTGTAAAGTTATAATGCAAAGCGGGACATTGCAATTTAGATTCATAAATTACTTCAAAGAATATCTCAGATTGTACTACACATTAGCAGATACCTGCACTACAATTACAAGAAAACTTAGAATTATTTTATATTGTGAGGTAATTGTTAATGGTGATTCTACCAATCACCATAAATTTATAAACGATATTTTAATATAATTGTAAGCAGAGTTCTATAAATGCAAAACATTCTACATCGTAAAAAAATAAGAGAATGACTAGAATAGAAATGCGTTTGGGGGTCCCCCATCTTTTGAATTGCCCTTAGCATATGCCCATACATTTTTAGATCATACAGGTATAAAACATCTATGACAATAAATTCTTAAAGGCTATTATAACCTAATAATATATTGAAGAGGGATTAAGTGGAGATGAAAGGGAAGATAAAGGAAAATGATGCCGACATTAAGTGAAAACTGCTACCCTGTATTTTCTCATGTAAGAATTATAAAATGGGTTTTAATTACTTTTTTTTTTTTTTTTTGCTTTTTTGGGTCACACCCGGCAATGCTCAGGGGTTACTCTTGGCTCTTCACTCAGGAATTACTCCTGGTGGTGCTCGGGGACAATATGGGATGCCGGGATCGAAACCGGTCGGGGGCATGCAAGGCAAATGTCCTACCTGCTGTGCTATCTCTCTGACCCTCTGCCTGCTTGTTTTTATTGTTAAATAATACACTGTATTTTCTTCTATGCAGAAGTCCACAAAAGGAAGACAGGATACCAATGGCAGATGAGTACTATGAATACAAGCACATAAAAAGCCAAACTGAGACTATTAGAGGTCCTCATCAGCAAGCAAGATGTGGCCAAAACTATTTGAGGTTGAAGAAATGTTTGTAATAACCTTAACCCAAGATATGCTCAATTTTATTTTCTTCTGCTAATCTTGCTAGGTAGTCTCAATATGGAAAGCTGAAGCACTTTAGTGGGAATAGTAGTTGTTTTTGAGAAGGGAGGGCAAGAATAATTATGAGAAGGAATTTAAATGGGGGATATACAATAAATAACATAATTGGGGGAGTAAATTCCCTCTATACCAAGGAGAAAATTCATCTAATTATTTCAGGTAATATGAATACTTTATTAAATCTAAATAAAGTATAACACCAACTGTTCAGTAGACCACTTGCTAGGGAGGTAGGGAACTATCTTTTGGTGTCCAAAGATGGCTTATGTTGATATATGGAAGAGAATATGATTTAAAAATAAATCAGTAAGAAGAGGCAATTTCTAGTTTTTATGTATGAAGGAATGTAACTAATAAGAAAGTAGTATGTTGGATACTTCTAATAGCGTTTTAAGTGATTAAAAATAAACTACCTTGCCCCTTAAGTCTGCTAGATTTTTAGTACCCTAAAATACTCTAGAATGTCACTAATTTTTTATTTCTACATAAAAATAGCAATTATTTTCTGTTATCTGAAAATTTACATTTCTGATTACCAAAGTTAATTCTGCTAGCATGTACTTTTGTGAATTATCTTTGTCTATAATTGAGAGTTGTTTATATGAAAATAAGATTGTATTAAAATTACAAATAGGTATTTTGGATAGAAACTTCTCTGTAGTAAATAATGTGATCATAGATATGACTGCTAATCTTTTTGTTTACTATATCAAAGTATATAACTATTTTTCCATTGGAAGTACACATTTTTCTTAATGTTCCCAGGTCTCTACTTTGTAAGGTCTAAAGATTTCTCATGAGCTGTAGCTATTCATCATTCTGTACAAAATGAAAAGACTGGAAACTGTCATGACACCTCTGAGAAGCTAGAATATTTTATTTGCTTCATCAAATTTAGTGTATATTGTTTTTTTTATTTTGTACTAAAACACATTAACTTTACTTTTGTAAAAATAATTAAAAGGTTGACTTTTTTTTCTCTTGTACCAACCATGTTTGTACTTATATTTTTCTGTAATGTTTAAGCATGATGAAGAAATTCACATTTTCATATTGTTTGGATAGAAAGAATAATGACTATTTCAGAAGCAGATTATTTCAGAGGCTTAATGTTTTCTCTGTATTTAGCTGGTATTTTATAACTTTTATGAATCAGAATATTGTCCTTCATAAAGCTGTTTAATTAAAGTCAATTGTAACAGGACAGATACACAACTATTTGAGGTTTACAAACTACATCTTTGATAAGGGAAACTGTTTCGTGACATGTATACAATTGCTATTAAAATGTAACTATATATTCTATATGACTGTAAATATTTTATACAACAATACAAATAAAATATTTTTCTATTATATTTATTATGTTGAGACACAGTAGTTGTTTCCTGTTAGCTAATATAAATAACATAAATAACACGGTCAAACAACAAGTTGGAAGTGCTGACAATTCTAGTCTTCAAGATTTAACTCATGCTGCAATTACACCCTTTCATGCGGTTTGGAGTTATCCCAATATTTGTTCAGTAGATTAAAATGAATGCATATTTAAACACCATCGATAAGCCATTATTTTGTATTTTGCTAAAGCGGTTTATATCATTGTTTTGTTATGTTTGGCATAAGAGAAAAATAAAAACATTGCAGCATCTAGGCAATAAAAAAGGAAAAAGGATAACTTAGAATATCTCATCAGTGAAAGCAGGTGGGAAGGGTAGGGCATAAGAAACACTGGAACAGCTCTGAATGAAATTTGGAAAGTGGCAGTTTGCTTTTGGTGATAGCGGCATATGCATGCTTCAATGAAAACATCTGGCGATGATGAAAATGGGTAACACAGAATCGATCTTCCTAAGGGGTAAAAGGGGACAGAATGAGGAAAGTGGGCATTAACGTCCAACACTGATATTACAAGTTTTGCAGCTGGGATCTTTCTTTGCATTCGCGGTAGACAAACTCATGAGCTGATGACCTGTGATTTCTGCCACGGTGCCCAGAGAAAGATCCACAGGGTCAGTGAAAATAACTTCTAAAATGACATCCTGGGCATGGTGGTAAACCAGAGCCCCATCTTCTTCTGTGCAGGTCAAAAATTTATTATCCTTGGAATTTAGCTGAGGAAGGCGCAGCTTACAAAATTCATCTCCTGGTGATCCCACAGGGGCAATAACAAGAATCACATAATGATAAGCAGTGTACATACAGTAGAAGTCCCCAAAGTATAAGTTAGTATTGGGGTTAAAAAGTCTTTCTGCTGTAATCTCAAACCTGTATCTTCCATAAGGTGAATCCTGGGGTGGCTTCCCAGTATTGAATTCAGTGCTGCAGCTGAAGAAGATGCCTTCTAATTTTCCACTGATAGGAGAGCCGTGGCTGCCACTATTATCCTTGACAGAAGGCTGCATAGCATTTCCATGATGTTCTCTGCAAAGAGGAATGTCATTCTTTGGTATATCAGGGTTAAAGCTACTAATTTATGGATTTACTGCTAAGCCTGGAAGTTAACTGTCTAATATTATAAACCTGAATGCTTCCTGAAGAATACATGCAATCAAGGAGAACATACCTTTTGATACTACCTATTGACAGCGAAATTCTAGCCTTGACTTAGATTTGGCTGCTACAAGTATCTTCTTAATCTGACATTATGGCCCATATATTGAACCTTTTTTTTACATCTGAGGAATAGATCACACCATATGATCCTTTAAAAGTGTTGCTGAATTTGGTCTTCTAGTACTATTATGATCTTTGCAAATACATACATATATGTCCATATGTATATCTACATCTGTGTGTATGTATATATATGTACATATATATACATATATATAAAGTAGTAAAGAGCTTAGAAACTTTTTTACTACTTGTTAATTCTGAGCTATTTTTGTTCTTGTGTATATAGTTTCTGATATCTTTCTATTTTTATTTTCTCAAGGTTATTTTTTACTTTTGACTTCAATTTTCAGGAGTTTCTGCAGTATTTTGGCATATGTATTTTTCAAAAGGTTTTTTTTTTAATTATTCTTAACTCTCCTCACCCTTCTGCCCTCTGCCTCATATTTGCAGTCAGAATCCAAGCATTTATTCTCTGTTCCCCTTTCATATAGTTAAATCATTTAGTATTTATCTTTCACATTCTGATTTAGCATAATAATCTCCAGTTCAATATACGTTTCCATTCATCTGTTCATATGACTGAGCACTTGGATTATTTACATATTTTGGCTAGCTAAAATGATGCTTCAGTGAACATAGCAGTGCATGCATCACTCAAAATTAGTGTTAGGGCTAGAGAGATAGTACAGGGGTTATTTTCCATGCTACTGACCCTGGTAGTTTTTTCTTTCTTTTTTTTTTTTTTTGTTTGTTTTGCTTTGGGGCCACACTTGGTGCTCAGGGCTAACTCCTGGCTCCACACACAGAAATTACTTCTGGCAGTGCTAGGAGGACCAATATGGTCCCAGAACACTGCCAAGAGCAAATCTTAAGTCAGGAGTTGACCTCAAGATATTTATGAATAGAATTTTTGGCTAATATTCTGAGAAATTTCCATTCTGTTTTCAACAGAGGTTATATCAGTTTACAGTCCCACCAACAGTCTGAGGATTCCTCTTTTATCTCATCTCCAAATTTTGTTGTTTTTAGTCCAATTGAGATAAGTCATTCTTACAGATGTGAGTTTATTCTTTTATTTTTTTTTGGGGGGAGACTGGGGGAAGTCCTAAAAGCTGTTCAGAATGGGGACCCTCTCAGTAATTCTCAGTCAACTGGGTCAGTGGTTCAGCTGTGCTGTTGGGGATTATCCAGGTCACCCTGGGGTCAATTTGAAGGGAGGGGGCTTTAGGATTATAACTGGCAATGTCTGGAGTCCTCTAGGGCTTTATCCAGTGATCCTTGTGTTTCCAGGGATGAAGTGGGATCAGTTACATGCAAGGCATGGACTTAATCCCTATAATATCTCACCATTAATATAAGTGACTGTGTATTTTTCCATGTGCCTGTTACCCATGTATCAGCTTCTTTGATAAATGTGTCTATTCATATTTTATGATCATTTTATGGGGTTTAACAAAATTTATAAAGATATGAATAAGTCTGTCAAAGGAAAGGTTCCTTCCTATTCAAGCATTCTCAGTAACAATATGACACTTTAAGTAATTTATGTAAATGAAGTATATCCTGATTGAAGTTAATTATACAAAAAAGAAAATTTATATCTACTGAAGGTAAAGTCCACTATTACAGCTTTTTAAAGAAGCAATACTGAAAGAGCAAAATTATGTGTCCTTCTGTGAGCTCTGCACTTAGAGATCACTCCTGGTGGGCTCACAGACCATACAGGGTTCCAGGATAGAACCGGGGTTAGTCGCATGCAAGGCAAGCACCTTACCTGCTCTGCTATCTCTCCAGCCCAGTAAATACATATTCACATTATTATAATGGAATCAACCACAATATGTATATACTATATATGTAATATAAAAACTAACATATATAAATATATATACATATATATATACATTTATAGGTAGCCTAATTGACAATTATAATCATAAAATTATTCTAAATTAAATGTAATAATTTTTACATTTTCCAGAGTCTTGGTCTTACATCTTTCTTAGAAAAACTTTTGAAAATAGGTGAAGCAATTTTTGAAATATCTAATTTTTGTAAATATATAAGTATCTGATCATTTTACCCACAAAGACCAAGAAAAACAAATGAAATACCGACCCCTAGTGGTAACTAAAATATTTGCTTATTTCAAATATTACATGTACCTAAATCTAGTATCAAAAACCTATGTATGCATTCTATTAAGTCTATCTTTAAAAAAGAAAAATATTCAACACTTAGTAATTTTTAAATTTTAAAATAGTTTAATTAAAAATTAAAAAGTATCATTGTATTATCACAGATAGATTTGGGGTATGCATCGTTGGAAACGTGTGTGTCCCTTTTGTCCTGATATTTACCCACCCCACTTTATTTTTTTTTTTTTACTTTAGAATAGAGAATAGCCCCCCTGGCCTATTCTCTTCCTTTCTCCTAACTAGTGATTAGTCTTACCGTGAAAAGTTTATCAGTTTATCTGTTTTCTTCAAGTACCACATATGAGTGAAATAAAATGTCACTAAAGAAAAAATATTGGATTTTTTGGTATTTATTTTTTTTATTTTCTTTTGCTTTTTTGGGTCACATCTGGCAATGCTCAGGGGTTACTCCTGGCTCTGCACTCAGGAATTAGTCCCGGTGGTTCTTAGGGGACCATATGGGCTGCTGGGGATTGAACCCGGTTCGGCCACATGCAAGGCAAATGCCCTACCCGCTGGACTATCGCTCCGGCCCCGATTTTTTTTGTTTTTAAATGTTGTATTTAAATATAAGTATATGTTTTAGGATCCAGTCAAAATATAATACAAATATAAGAATATATTTTTAGAATCCAGTCATTCCCAGTCAACACTTGACCGATACAGTAACTTTTTAACTCTAGTCTTTCTAAATAAGGATAGCATTATTCACTAAGAATTAAATATAATAAAGAGTAAATAGTTCACCAGCTTAAAATAATTATAGATTAAACTCTCCATTTAGAGGATATTCAAATATATGGAAGGGGTAATTTTGCAATAAGAATATATGATATGTTACAATAAAAGTATTTCAAATGAAGAAAACAAATGCCTAAATTTGGTTATTGTTTTCCTTTGCATTTTCATGCTGGCAGCTTAGTGAAACTTGAGACCAAGATAATGACTTAGTGCAGTATTTCAAACCACAGTGCTTCAAAATTGGAAAAAAGAAAAAATTGCCTGCCAGGCTGTGTGGTAGGGGAGAACTTGAGGACACTGCTGGAGGGAAGTGGGTACTGGTGAAGGAACTGGTGCTTAAACATTTACTAGAAATTCAATCATGACTAACTTTGTAACTTTATAATTCATGGTATTTCAATAAATTAAAATTATTTTAAAAGGAACAACTTATAGAGATAGTGGGCCAGAGTGATACAGCAAGTAGACACTTGCCATGCAGGTGACAGACCTGGGTTCAATCTCTGAGCATGCCAGGAGTGACCCCTGAGTGCAAAGTCAGGAATAAACTCTGAATATCCCTGATTGTATCCCCAAAATAACCCCAACAACAAAAAGATAAACTACAGAGATATAAAACAAACCAGAAACAAGTGTCCAATATTTTTAATTCTCTTACTACTTGAAGCATCTTTTAGAGTGTGCAGTGATAGAAGGCATTTAAAATGATAAATTTCATGGATTAATATAAAAAATTTAGAACATATATGTACATAAGTACTATGGATAATACTTACATATACTATATAGTACTATATATGAGATACATATACAGCACATATATGTGTATTAATATTTTAAAGCCTTTGTGTCACTTTAAAACACACCCATCTATTTACTCTCCTATAATTTTCTTTTACATATATAAAAGTTCTTGTCAGTATTAAAACTGCTAATGGCATGAAGTTCTCTTAAATTCTTGGAAACTGCTTTTAAGTTTTTAAACATAGGCTATTCTAGTGTTTAAATGACATACCATTTAAACACTAGAATTCAAAAGTAAACAAAGGTGAATCACCTCATGAATAATTTATTCAACATTAGTACCTGATACACATTTAGGTAGATGATTAAATATCATACCTGATTTACCATGAATATTTCACAATAGTCAACATTTATTATCTTATATTCAACAACTTAAAATAGATCCAAATGATCAGAAGAAAATTTAGTAGCTGTTATGAAACAGAAGGTACTGACTTATTTGAAATTACAGGAAACTGCACATGAAATTCTAAGTGAGTGTTGAGTGTATGATTTCCATGTAGGCCTGTTTCAATCCACTGCACTGTCTGGTCCTTGTGCTTAGCACAAAGCCAGGAGTAACCCTCAAGGATGCCGGGTGTGGACCCCCAAACAAAAAAAGACATTCTCATTCCCATTCTCATAAGCAGCAGGTTTAAGACCTACTTAAGTAGAGAGGATGTGCAGTCATTAGAAGTGATTACAAAAAAAAAAACAATATAAAAGAAGTGGTGGAAAAGTCCATAGTCTTTTTTCTAATTAATTACTGTGGGGGTAAAGGTCCAAGTAGAATTAAATATTTTATAAAGAGAAAACCAGAACCTCTATTTCACAGTACTATACTCAAGGAAAACCTTAACCAATAATTTGGAACATTTGATAAGGCAAATCACTATATATACATATATTTTTTCTTACCGAATATAGTCAAAATACTCTTTGTGCTGGTTACGATAAAAAACAGAAAATTTAAGCATACGTCCTGCAATCACTTCTGCTTTCTCCAACAGCTGTGTTAGATGAACTTTTGAGTAATCTGAAAATAACCAGAAATACTATTTTTTAAAAAATATTACTAAAATAGCCAACCACATGATTAATAAAATGGGAATTATTAAAATTCACCATAAGAAAATTTATATTAATAGGAAATTGAATTTTAAAATGAAATTCACTGTCATTGTGTGACATGTTTTAATTTCTATAAAATAGTTGTTATAACAAAAAAATCTTCAGCTTTAATTCACTTTTGGAAGTTAAAGTCTTGAAAGAAAAACACTTAAGGAACACAGTCTCTGCATAATCAAGGTACTATCAACTAGTCCCATAATTTGATTTTTCAGTCTTTAATAAATTAAATAAACAAAATATATCATCATAAGCAAGTCTATTTGTGTTATTTTTTAGTAACAAAGCTTTATTAAAAGAGGGAAGAGAAAAATAACACATTCTAAAGACTTCAGTAAACAATAAACCAATAAAGTAAAATGGCAGACTAAAAAATATACAGAAAATCATTACATTTCTGTAGACAAGCAATGAACTAGAAGAGGAAAACAATTCCACTTACAATTGTATAAAAAAGAATTAAGTACTTAGGAGTAAACAAAGGAAGTTAAATACCTTCTATGCTAAAATAGCAAGCTCATGTTAGTGTTAAAAAGACTAAAAAAATATATTCCAGGCTTATTAATTGTAAGAATATTCCAGGCTTATGAATTGTAAGAATTTAAATAACTATCAAAAAGGATCACCAAAATGATCAAAATAATTAAAATGATAACCCAAAACAATACACAGACTCACTGCAATTCCTTTAAAAAATTTCAGTGTTTTTCCTCATGTAAATAAATGGGTCAAATGTTACTGAAATTTGTACCGTACCACAAAGAACTTGATAACCAGAGTAATCATTGGTAGGGGCAGTGATGAATGGGGTCACTGTGGACCTTAACATAACTTTACTACAGAGCTATAATAATCAAAACAGTAGGGGCCAAGGAGATATTACAGTGGGAAAGGTGCTTGCCTTAAATGCAGCTGACCCAGGCTCAATCTGCAGCATCCTATAAGGTCCCTTGAGTACTGTTCAAAACTGAGTCCTCAGGGAAGAGCCAGCAGTAACCCCTGAGAATCATTGAGTATGGCCCCAAATACCAAAAAACAGTATGGTATTGGAAAAAAAAACAAACATATATGGTCAAGAAAATAGAGCTGAGAGCTAAGAATTAAATCCTCATACATGCAGGCAGTAAATTTATGTCAAAAATAAGAACACAAATCTCTTCAATAAATGATGCTGGATAAATTGGACAACCACAAATAATATAACTGGGTCTCTCTAACACTGTTTAACACTCACACAATCAGTTTTAACTCAAAAGTGATTGAAGACTTGGATTTTAGGCCCCAAATCATTAAATACACGGAAGAAATCATGATACAGGCTTCAGTGATACCCTGGGGTATCAACCTCAAAAAGCAAACATAAATGAGATTAAACTAAAACTTGCACAGTAAAATAAACTAAAATACAGGACCAGAGAAATATCTAAGACCCAAGTTAACTCCTGATTTCACATGGTCCCCTGAGAACAACTACATATGGCCCAGAAATTGGCAAAACAACTTTAAACCAAGAACATGTTGTTTTTAAGCAGAATATATTTAAATATCACATATCTGACAATGAGCTAATATCCAAATTATATAAAAATTTACGTATAGTCTCATCCAAAAATGTATAGATGATATGGACACTTTATCAGAAATTTTAACAGGCTATGTACAATGCCATGTACAAAGCACCATGCTAAATTAGACTATGAGATTAAAAGACAAAAGTTTTTTTTTCTTTCAAAGAGCTCACAGTCCAAAGAGAGAGACATGTACATAATTATCAAAAGCACACAGCTTTAGCTCCATCACAGACATATTAGTTGGTGGCATTTTTTTATTTCCACTATTTTCCAAAGTGCATGGCACACAGCATGTGCTTAATCAATGTTGAATTAAAAGTCCTGATTAAAGGATAATTTATTCAAAATGGCCTTCTTCAAATTAATAGGAGTAAAATTTAGAGTAAAATTTAAATATGATATGAAATAGCCTCTGAGTTATTTTGGTAACTTAAACAAGTTTTAAACATTTTAAATTACCCTAAGGTTTTACTAATAGAAATGAAAGTGCAAAAATAATTTATAGAAAAATACTGTGGGACTTCTTAAGCTAAGTTTTTGTAAGACAGGCCAGAGCTGGCAGTGGTCTGAGGTCACAGGGGTGATAATGGGGAAGCCATGTAATGCTGAGTTTGAATTCAGGGCACTGAACAAGCTAGGCATGTGTTCCCGTTCTGACACTCCCTCTAGCAAGTACTGTGGCACTTTCAAAATATGGTGTTTCCCTTATTTATTGCTTAAGTTCTTAAAAGAATTAAGAAATATTGTTAACTAAATAAAAAAAAAGTAACAGATCACTCTAAATGACGCTAAGGAGACTTAAGGCTTTTCAAATTTTCATTTACATATAAATATATCTCATATAGTTGTCACAGGATAGATATAGATAAAAGTAGGTACTTTTTTGTTTAATTCACAATCAGCAACACTCAGTAATTATTTCTGTAGGTGCTTGGGGAACCATATGGGATGCCAGGGAATGGAACCAGGTTGGCTGCTTGCAAGGCAAATACCCTACCTGCTGTACTACTGCTCTGGCCCCAGAAGTACTTATTTCTTGTCAAGTCTTTCTTAAGCTAAAGGAAAATTATTTGACATGATGTCAAACAGCATTTTAGTAGGCAAATAATTTTAATGAATGAATACTATGATTGTTATTATTACTGTAATAACAATCATAGTATTCATTCATTAGCCGCCCACCTACAAGATGTCAGACTTCTTCATCAAGACCCTGAACGAACAGTTTGAGGCTCTTCGTATTCCTGAAGCAAGCAGATGCCATTGGGCTACACTGGCACATGATAGGGTCAAATGGAAACTGTACTGGCGCCTGCTCGAGCAAATCAATGAATAGCGGGATGTCAAGTGATCAAGTGATACTATGATACCATTTAGTTCGGTCCTACAGAAAACATTTATTAAAATAAGACTATATACAGAAGGCCTTAATTTGATTAAACTTCCCTTATAGGAGCAATGAAAATAAACAGAAAGCAAAGCAGCAAAAAGAAAAAGTAGGAGGTAGAGAACAAAGTGGGATTTTAATTCAGAAAAAATACTGGGGATATATTAATTCAAACATGACACAAAATATAGAGGCAAGCTGTGTTAAGAAGATGGAAAAACTGAACTATGTTTAGAACCATACTTAATATACTAATTTTTTTTACATTTTACCATCTCTGACATGAGTCTGACTATAAAAGCTATGAAAAAACAGTTTCATGGTTTTCAAGTGATGAAATTATTTCTTAGTGAGACATAAAATAGTGGCTGGATTTTCCACTTCAAATATTAAAGTGCCATATGGCTGTGAGAAACTCTCTAATAAATCAAACACACATACACAAGTAAAAGAGACAGCTGTTCTTAAGCTCTTCCAGTAAAGTGAAAAAAAATTTAATAGCATTTCTGCTAGAAACATTCATTGAGATCTGCCTAATTCCCCTAAATTAGGTAAGGCTGTTTCTTTTAGTATCTGTGAAAATAAAAAATGAAAGAAGAGGAAGAAATAAAAGTCTCTTTAAATGAAGTTTAAAATAAGCTAGGAATATTTTCAAACTGCATCAATTTTTATTTGCAAAGCTTTTACTCTGAAAGATAAAACTATGCATGCACCAAAGTAATATGACTTCATTATTTTGTTGTGCTGTGAATCTAAGTTCCTCCCTATCAACACATTTTTATTCCTGTTGTTCTATTCTTTTCTACTATTAATTCAAAATTATCAATGCAATATATCATCTTACAACAATTTTTCTATAATTATCTTTCCAAAGCTATCAAGATTTTAACACATTCAAATCTTACCTGCTGTACAGAATTCTATAATTTCACTCCATTCAGAAACAAGCGTAATCACCATCAACTTGTTTTGAGGCAGTTTGCACTGCCACTGTATACTCAGTTCTTGGGCTCAAAACCAGTGTCCCCGGACTGTCATTGGCAGAGGAACAGCTTTTGCTACCAATTTTGTTGGGACATCCTAAGAAAAGAAGGAAGGAAGAGGGAAATAGGAGTAAAGACGTAGAGGAATATAGCAAGAAGGGAGAGTCCTGTTAATTGTTAAATTGACATATAATGAATCAACAGTAAAAAATACTGAGAAACTTAGTATCTTCCTGGCTGATGGGCAGATTTCCCTGTTTGAAGATATTTTTAACAACTTTTATAATCAAATTTTTCACTTAGATGTAAAATAATCCCTAACTTTGTGAGAGACATTCCCAAGATCACAAAGCTGACATAAGTGAACTCAGTTTTACTGATTTCTAGTATTATATTCTCTTAAAATTCTTTATATTTACTCCTTTAAATTCAACATTATGATAAAAAATGATGAAACTAAAGAAAATTCACTGAAATATAATTCTATACTTAGTTCAGGGGAAATATTACTTTAAAGTAAATAATATCAAATACATGAACAATTTTACATTAAAGATGAAGTAATATCCTCTTTACTTATACTAATATATGCCTATATACTTTTAGGTATCTTTAAAGAGTAAAACAAAGCTACTAGCTGAATATTCATTAATTTCTATCAATAATTTTCAAGTGTGGAGAAAAAAGGGGAGTGCAGATCATGATCTCTTTATTATTCCATGTTAAATAGTTCAAAACTACTTAGAGAAGGCAAATGTCTGCAATGAAAAATGCTCATCACCAGAGCATTTTAAAACAAAATTAGAAGTAGGAATGTTATGAATTCTGTTTCCTTTCTCACTTACCTGTACATGTAATCTACACTTATTGCTAATGTATATAATTGTCCCTCTAGTAAAATGCATACTTTCCAAATGACATACGATAGTTCTTATAGAAGACATATTAACTTAAAATATAGTAGCAATACCAAAAAATCATTTTATCATCAATGAAAAAAATGAAATAAAATAATACTGAAGCTAGATAATTAGTATGCTTCTTAAATAGTTATCTAAAGAATATATATGTACCAGAAAACATATTTTTAAATGAAAACTTAAAGTAAACATATATGCTAAACATATGAAACTTAGGCAAATAAATATTGAAGTGTTTTATGTCAATCGAAATTTCATCTTTCTATCTGAAACCACAGGGTAAGATGAACTACGTAAAAACTTCTCAGCCCCAAAATGGTTTAATACTCCATGAAGTTTATTTAAAACATTTTTGTTTGGGGTCACACCCAGGATTGCTTGAGGCTTATTCCTGGCTCTGTGCTCAGCGATCAATCCTGGTGGGTTCAGGAGACCATACAGAATGCCAGGGATCAAACTCGGGCTGGCTGCATGCAAGGTAAGGGTTGGCTGCACTGTTTTTATGACCCTCCATAAAGTTTAAGAATACATTCACGATCACGATCACGATCTTCCCGTTAATCATCTATTTGCTAGAGCGGGCACCAGTAATATCTCAATATGTCCTGTCACATGCTGTAGAGCCAAGGGCATCGGCTTGGTACAGGAACACAAAGAGCCTCAAACCATTATATTAGGTCATGAGAATGATCTAATATAATTGTTACTGGCATTTGGCATATCAAATACAACACGAGCAGCTTGCTAGGCTTGCCGTGCGGGAGGCATACTCTATAAACACCTCCAAATAAAGCCTTTATTGATGAACCGCGGCGGCGCTTGCGCGTTGCCGGCTGTGATGGGCTGGTCGGCTGGGTGGAGTTCTGAAGAGAGGGAAGTCCAATGTGGAAAATGGCGGCGCCCATGGAGTGGGTGGGGGGGTCGTCTGGCTTGTTGTGAGGTTCTGCCAGGGTGGTGGGCCAAGGCTGGAACCCACCATGCCTCCCGACTGCCTCATGAGCGGCTGGGCACAGGGAGAGCAAGGAACCGCTCTGCCCCATGGCTGAGAGTCTCTGGACCAGCATACCTGGGCCGGATTGAGGAAGAAACTGCTCCAGGGTGGGTGTCGATGATCCGGGCTGTGATGGGCTGGTCGGCTGGGTGGAGTTCTGAAGAGAGGGAAGTCCAATGTGGAAAATGGCGGCGCCCATGGAGTGGGTGGGGGTCGTCTGGCTTGTTGTGAGGTTCTGCCAGGGTGGTGGGCCAAGGCTGGAACCCACCATGCCTCCCGACTGCCTCATGAACGGCTGGGCACAGGGAGAGCAAGGAACCGCTCTGCCCCATGGCTGAGAGTCTCTGGACCAGCATACCTGGGCGGATTGAGGAAGAAACTGCTCCAGGGTGGGTGTCGATGATCCGGGCTGTGATGGGCTGGTCGGCTGGGTGGAGTTCTGAAGAGAGGGAAGTCCAATGTGGAAAATGGCGGCGCCCATGGAGTGGGTGGGGGTCGTCTGGCTTGTTGTGAGGTTCTGCCAGGGTGGTGGGCCAATGCTGGAACCCACCATGCCTCCCGACTGCCTCATGAGCGGCTGGGCACAGGGAGAGCAAGGAACCGCTCTGCCCCATGGCTGAGAGTCTCTGGACCAGCATACCTGGGCCGGATTGAGGAAGAAACTGCTCCAGGGTGGGTGTCGATGATCCGGGCTGTGATGGGCTGGTCGGCTGGGTGGAGTTCTGAAGAGAGGGAAGTCCAATGTGGAAAATGGCGGCGCCCATGGAGTGGGTGGGGGTCGTCTGGCTTGTTGTGAGGTTCTGCCAGGGTGGTGGGCCAAGGCTGGAACCCACCATGCCTCCCGACTGCCTCATGAACGGCTGGGCACAGGGAGAGCAAGGAACCGCTCTGCCCCATGGCTGAGAGTCTCTGGACCAGCATACCTGGGCGCGGATTGAGGAAGAAACTGCTCCAGGGTGGGTGTCGATGATCCGGGCTGTGATGGGCTGCATTAGTTTCCTTTTTGAAGTTATTAAAGTAAAAATATGTATTTTATTGGAAAACTAAATTTTGGCTCTGGTATATTCTCTGGCTCTCTTCTTTCTTTGTAGATGGTAAAAGTATTTTTGCAAGTTTAATATAGAGTTTATAAACACGTCTGTTATCCTTGTATAAATACATGCAAATGTATTTATTGCAAAAAAAGAGGGAATTCTGTCCCTCTTTTTTCCATTGCTCCCTCCCCTTCCAAACCAATTTTACAACAACTTACATAGATATTTCATTATTTTTTATCTATTATAATGCGTTTTTGGATGATACTTTCAGTGTCGTTTTTCTTTCTTTTTTGCTTTACTGGGTCACACCCATCAGTGCTCAGGGGCTACTCCTGGCTCTGCACTCAGGAATCACTCTTGCTGATGGTGCTAGGGGTACTATATGAGATGTCAGGAATCAAACTTCGGTTGGCTGCATGCAAAGCAAATGCCCTACATACTGTACTATCACTCCGGCCCCTGGGTGATACTTTGAATGCTTATAATACCTCCTTAGCTAACTCATTCATGTACACTCTTTAACATGTGTTCATTTTTATGTTCACATGGCTTTGACCTTGTGAAAGAACATTTTTTTTTGGTTTTGGGTCATACCCCCATGATGCTCAGGGGTTATTCCTGGCTTTGCACTCAGAAATTACTCTGGCAGTACTCAGGGAACCATAGGGGATACTGGGGTGGAACCTGGGTCGGCCATGTGCAAGGCAAATGTCCTGTCTCTGTACTATCCCTGCAGCCCAGAAAATTTTATTTCAGTAGGTTAACATTTCCTTTTCTTATTAAATTTCTTAGGATACATTAT
Source organism: Cryptotis parvus (assembly GCA_021461705.1). Classification (NCBI taxonomy): domain Eukaryota; kingdom Metazoa; phylum Chordata; class Mammalia; order Eulipotyphla; family Soricidae; genus Cryptotis; species Cryptotis parvus. The sequence continues at coordinate 2,994 of JAJIBD010010345.1, read as the reverse complement.
TTTTTGCCTTTTTTTTCGGGGTAGTCACATCCTGTGATGTTGAGGGGTTACTCCTGGCTCTTTGCTCTCAGGAAGGATACTTTTTTTTTTCTTTTTGGGTCACACCCGGCAACGCTCAGGGGTTACTCCTGGCTCTGCACTCAGGAATTACTCCTGGTGGTTCTCAGGGGACCATATGAGATGCTGCGGATCGAACCCAGGCCGGCATAGGCTGACCGCGTGCAAGGCAAACGCCCTATCCACTAGGCTATCTCTCTGGCCCCCAGGAATGATACATTTTAAAATGACAAATCATTTCCATTCTCAATGTCAAATTTATGTGGCAAATACAGAACATCATTGATTCTTACAAAATGCCCTTATAGTAACTAGAGAGAAAATGCCCTTATAGTAACTAGGGAGAGAACGAAATGGTGAGAACATGCTTTGCATGCAGGAGGCTTGGTACGATACCAGATACTACCTAGTCTCTGAACCACTGTGCGGAGTGATTCCCTTGAGCACAAGCTGAGAGTAACCTTTTGCATAATATAGGGTACAGCCTCCTAGCAAAATAACCCCAAATGTCTTAGAAAGCTTTTAAGATGGAAACATAGATACGTATGACTTTACCTTGTGTTTAAATTTATTGGAATTTTTGTTCTCTTTCTTGTTGAGGTCAATAAAATAGTGTGTAATACGGTCCTTTGATTTTGAATCCATTTCCCATGAAATCTTAAATGAATCACATGTAATGTTGCTTATTTTGATGTTATGTGGCACAGGAAGTTCTTCCATCTCTGCTATTCCACTGTCTTGTGATTTGTTCCCTGCACAAAAACAAAGTACAGGAAATTAGATTTGACTGAATAGATTTTTCAGTTAGCAAGGTCATTATCTGTGTACATATTTCTGATATAAACATTTGACTGTTCAATCTGAGCTATCTTTTATTTTAGAACAAATCTGAGTGTTAATCTAGTAAATGATGTTGTTAAGGTCATATTACAAATCAAAACAAAACTGAGTTTTTACAATTTTTTTTAACTTTTTGAATTTAAGTGCTTACAGAATGGAAACAAAAAGGCACAAATGCTCTACCTTTGAATGTATAAACTATTAGGTTTACATAGACTAAATCTGAAAACCCCGAGACCATTTTTCCTACATGAGCAATTATAATCAGAAAATGTATTCTCAACTTTTATTCCTCCCATTTGTCATCAGTGAACTCCAAAATAGTTCTGGCCTAAATCCTTTTAGAAGAGGATGGAAGAAATAAAACATATATTATACATATTTTTATTACTAAATAAATATCTAAATTATAGATTTTTTATTACTAAAGTCAAGAGAGAAGAAATAAAATACATATATTACAGATAACATAATTTTTATTACTAAAAGTTTAGGTAACATAGTTATAATAATATTAATGTCTATGGTTTACATGTGTAGTTACTACATATCCTCATCATCAAAGTGCCCAAGACCCTCCCACCATCCTTAATGTTACTTCTAGTTCACTTCTAATTCCTCCAACCTCCCATTTGTAATCTCAGCTCTGCAAATCCCAAAAAGTTCGTCATCATTCAACACTACTCAATTATTTTGTTTCTTTATATAACACAGGTATTTGTTATTTGTCTTCCCTATGATTTATTTTGCTTAACATGATACTCTATACTTTCATCCAAGTTGCAGCAAACCAAGAGATTTCATTTCAAGTACATGAAAGAACAGAAGTTCATTTCAAGTCTACCATGGATATGACATAATTAAATCAATGGAATATAAAAAATTAATGTTAAAAAGTATAAACTTCAGTATAAAAGTAATATACTGTCAATATATCCTATACTTTACCCATTTTACAAGATAGGTTCTTGGTATTTGCATAGTATTAATTGTTGCCCTGTCCCTATCAGGAAAAAGCTATTATAAACAGATATCATTTTTTAAAGTTTTTTTTTTTTTTTTTTTTTTTTTGCTTTTTGGGTCACACCCGGCAATAATAAAACTTTTCTCAGTACTAGTTTGCATATACATACTATTTATCAAATCCTATATATAACCACCTTAGAATAATGAACATGAGATTATTGTGTGTTTATTTTTATGATAACAATCCTATAAATGATTCCTAATTTGATGAAACGTTTTTAGTTTGTACTAAAACCATGTTTTAGCATGTACTTTCTCTGTTCTTTTATTCCTCCAACCTCCCATTTGTAATCTCAGCTCTGCAAATCCCAAAAGTTCGTCATCATTCAACACTACTCAATTATTTTGTTTCTTTATATAACACAGGTATTTGTTATTTGTCTTCCCTATGATTTATTTTGCTTAACATGATACTCTATACTTTCATCCAAGTTGCAGCAAACCAAGAGATTTCATTTCAAGTACATGAAAGAACAGAAGTTCATTTCAAGTCTACCATGGATATGACATAATTAAATCAATGGAATATAAAAAAAATTAATGTTAAAAAGTATAAACTTCAGTATAAAAGTAATATACTGTCAATATATCCTATACTTTACCCATTTTACAAGATAGGTTCTTGGTATTTGCATAGTATTAATTGTTGCCCTGTCCCTATCAGGAAAAAGCTATTATAAACAGATATCATTTTTTTAAAGTTTTAAATCTTAGAACCACATTCTAGAAGAAAAAGGATGCAAATATTTTTTCTCATTTTATACATACATGTATATACTTTATTAATATACTACATACATATATAAAACTTTTTTCTCAGTACTAGTTTGCATATACATACTATTTATCAAATCCTATATATAACCACCTTAGAATAATGAACATGAGATTATTGTGTATGTTTATTTTTATGATAACAATCCTATAAATGATTCCTAATTTGATGAAACGTTTTTAGTTTGTACTAAAACCATGTTTTAGCATGTACTTTCTCTGTTCTTTTGTGCACTGTGGTTTGCAGTACATTCACTGAGGAGTTATTGTGTATATACCTTTACATAATGACTGGGC
>JAJIBD010010344.1:0-23017 GCA_021461705.1 Cryptotis parvus | reverse complement strand
GCAGGGCCAAATCCATATTTTTTTTAAAAAAGTGGGTTTTTTATCAGTGATTCCTTATATCACTGATCATAATGAAATTAAAATCACGGAAGCAATGAGATACCATTTTACACCAAAGAGATTGGCACAAATCAAAAAGAACCAGAACCCATGTTGGCACGGATACAGGGAAAGGAACAGTCATTTATTCAATCACTGCTGGTGGGACTGTGGACTGGGCTAGTCTTTTTTGGAAAACAATGTGGACATTCCTCAATAATCAAACTTCCATATGATCCAACAATTCCATTCCCTGAACTATACCCCCCAGGGAACCAAAAATCACAATGTAGAAAAGACTAATTTGTTAATTGCAGCACTATGCACAACAGTCAAAATTTGTAAACAACCCAAGTGCTTAAGAACAGATGACTATATAAAGAAACTATGGCACATATACACAATGGAATACAATGCAGCCATTAACTTGATCACTTGATCACTTGAATCCCATTATTCATCGATTTGCTTGAGCTGGTGCCAGTAACATTTCCATTGGACCCTATCACGTGCCAATGTAGCCCAATGGCATCTGGTTGATTCAGGAATATGAAGAGCCTCAAACCGTTCCTTCAGGGTCTTTTACAAGGAAGTCAGACCATCTTGTAGGTGGGCGGCCACGTGATCTTTTGACATCCCGTGGGATCCAGTCGGTAATGGCTCTAGTCCAGCGGTTGTCTCCAAATCGCATTACATGTCCAGCCCATCTGATTTTCGATGCCTTGGCAAACGAGACAGCATCCCTGATTCTGGAATAGTGACGGAGGTCAGAACTCCGATTCCTTCTCTCACTTGAGTGAGGCGTGATATTCCAAGCATAACTCTTTTGATTCCTCTCTGGGAGACCCGAATAGCATTCTCATCCTGCTTTCATAGGGCCCAGGTCTCTGAGGCGTATGTTAATGCAGGGAGAACGGTGGGAGTCAAAGAGATGTGCCCGGAGCCAGAGGTTCTTTGTCCTTTTAGGTATTTCTTCGATGCCTTTGAAGGCATGCCATGCCGCCCTCTTCCTCCTGCGCAGCTCAGGTTTTAGGTCGTTCATCATGTTGACTTCTCGACCTAGGTACACATAACTGCTGCATTCAGAGATGTTTGTTCCATTGAGAGTGAATGGGGCCTCAGGAACTAGTTCATTCTTCATGAACATAGTTTTCTTTAGATTCAACTGTAGACCTATCTTTCCACATTCTCGCTCAAAGTCAGCCAGCATTTGTGCCGCTTGGCTAATGTTTGGTGTTATTAGAACGACGTCATCAGCGAAGCGGAGGTGGTGTAGTTGCCGACCATCTATCTTCACTCCCATTCCTTCCCATTCTAATTGTCGCATGATGTTCTCGAGGGTGGCACTGAAGAGTTTTGGTGAAATGGTATCACCCTGTCGAACCCCCTCTTTTCACATTAATGATCACTTCTTTGTAGAATGGTGAGATCCTGGTGGTGAATCCGTAATACAGCTCACGAAGGATCTTGATGTATTGGGTTTGAACACCCTGTTTGGCTAGGGCTTCAATGACTGCTTCAGTCTCCACAGAATCAAAGGCTTTCTGTAAATCAATGAACGTGAGACAGAGTGGCATCTTGTACTCCCCTACAAACCTCAATGAGCTTGGTTACTGTGTGGATATGGTCGATTGTGCTGAATCCTTTCCGAAGCCTGCTTGCTCGCATGGTTGTCCTTCATCTAGTGTTCTGCTAATCCTGTTCAGGATGACTCATGTAAACAGCTTGTAGATGACGGACAACAGGCAGATGGGGAGATAGTTGCCGATGTCGTGGAATGTCTCCCTTCTTGAACAAAGAAAGAAGAGCAGAAATACTGGAAGATGCAGTTATTAAAAAAAGATGAAATCAAACCATTTGGTATGGGTTTTGGTTTTATGGGGTTTTTTTTTTTTTTTGCTTTTTTGTTTTTGCTTTTTTGGGTCACATCCAGCAATGCTTAGAAATTACTCCTGGCAGTGCTGGAGGACCATATGGGATGCCAGAATTTGAACCGGGTTAGCTGTGCAAAGGCAAATGCCCTACCCTCTGTGCTATCTCTCCAGCTCCCAAAATCATGCAATTTGGCTACAACTTGCAACATGTATGGATCTAGATAGTATCATGATGAGTGAAGCTAGTCAGAGAGAGTGGGACAGACACAGAACAATCTTTCTCATATGCAGGATATAAAGAAATATAGTAGGAGAATAACAAATTCTCAAAGGCAACAGAAATGAAGAGTTTGGCACCTGGTGTTCAGTAGGAAGCATGCCACAGGGGTGGGTTGGGGTGAGGAATAAATCAGGGAAGGCACCACTACTGGGAAAGAAAATGGAGTAGCAAAGTAGACTAAAAAAGTGCCTGGCATAGAAGCAGGACAGGAGGGAAACTGGGGACATTGTGGAGGAATTGTGTCATGGAGCCACTGGGGTCCCTAAAGATATCAGGAAACGAGTTCCCTTCTACATTTGAAGTCAGTGGGGAATAGATACTCATCATGATACTCACAAGTCCAGCATGGTTCTAAAAGACTTTTACTAATTCAATAATAAAACAAGCTCTGTCAATACAATCTAAGATAATGGGCTTCTCCAGACCTCTAGCTCTTTATCAGAATTTAGACCATGTGCTCAGACCCAGGTCACCCACCAAAGTGGATCTTCATACCTCAAGTCAATTCCTGTATATATCCAAAAGAAATCCTATCTCCAGGGAGGTTCATGTCAACAAAGATGAACAAATCAGCTTCTAGGTATAGAAGTAGGGTGGTACTACACTTGTTTCAGGTCTAAACAAATGATTATGCCAGGGACTAGTCCCTTCCTCCGAGATTATCTCTTATGTCAAAACATGGGAGGGAGAGAGAGAGAGCTGGCAAAAAGAAATATATCTCAATGGATGTATTCATCCCCATGACAAACACATCATAATTTTATGGTTTTATGCAATCTAGAATGTACCCACAAGGTCTGTCTATATTCTGCTTTGTACCAAGGTGATTCTGAGTATCTTGTCTTCTGTTTACTGAAAGGATCATGCTCGCCTGCTTTAGGGGAAACTAGCATGATACTTCCTTCAACATAAAACAATAGTCTGGATGTAACCAGAGTGGTAGTCTCCTGGTAAATTCTAATGGTCCCACCCTGGGACCATTAAGAGAAATTGTGCCCAATCTAGATAACATTGAAATCATGGTAAAGATTATAATATTATTTCAGAAATTACTGAATCAAAGTCAAAATGACTTGTAACTGCCAAACCCTCCATTAGTGTTTACAAAAAAGAGAGATCTCATTCGCGAGGAACCCTGGCTTAACATATAAATTGCTAAACTGTAAGTAGATTAAACAGAAAAGCTCTCAAGCTAGCTAGGCCTTATCATCCAACAGAGGAGGACAGTGGTTAAAAAATTGGTGTTGGAACATTGCACTCCAAAATTCAATCATGAACAAGTCTGTATCTTTGTAATTCATGGAGATTCAAGTGAAATAATACAAAAAAGAAGGATCCTACCTCATCACACATGTCATTGCGGCATTTAATATTATCTTTTAGATTATTTCTAAGTTCCATATTATTGCCAATTGTAGATTAACTGTATTCATCACTCATAACTCCTTAGAAAGAGCACATGAGTCCAAAGGTCAGACAAAGAAGATGTGAGGCTTCTCTTCCCCCCAAATTTATGCTATGAAGCTATAGTGGTCAACACAGTGTGATATTACACTAGGACAGACTCTCAGGCCAATAGAACAGAACTGAGCGCCCAGAGAGAGACCTTCAGCTGTGTGCTTATTGACAAAAAGATGAAGCTACATAGTGGAGCAAGGAAAACAACATTAACAAAATGGTATTCGGAAAACTGGTCAATCATATGAAAAAATGAACTCAGACCTCTATCTTACACCTTATATAAAATTCAGTTCAAAGTGGATTAAATATCTTAGCACACCGCAATTCATAAATTATAGTGAAGAATAACCTTCATGATAATGAATCTAGAGACATCTTCAATGATTCAATGTCATTGACCAAGTGAATAGAAGCACAGATAAATAAAAATTGGGACTATATCAAATTAAGAGTCATATATACTGCAAAAAACTAATTAAATTATTTGTACTGCAAAAAATCAAATTAAGAATTCTATGTACTGCAAAAAACAATGAAATGAATCAAGAGACAACCAGTGGGTCATAGAAGAGAGCAAAAAGGAAATCCAAAGATTCCCGAAACAAATAAAAATGAAGACACAAATTATCAGAACTTGAGGGACAGAGTGAAAGCAGTATTAATAGGAAAGTTCATAGCTCTGCAAGCATTCATTGGGGGAAAAAAGGACCCACATAAAAAACCTGACTTCACAGCTCAAATTATTAGAAAAAAGACCAACCCAGACAAAAAAGAAGGAAATAATAACACTTAAGAGAGGAAATCAATGAGCTGGAAATCCAAAAAACAATTCAAAAGATAAATGAAACCAAGAGCTGTCTCTTTGAAAAATTAAACAAGACCCACAAACCACATGCAAGACATATAAGGACAGGGAAAGAGAGAGCCTGTCGGGAGCGCCGCTGGGGTCCTCGACAGTGCCGGAAGTGAGTTCCTTCTACCTTTGAAGCCAGCGGGAATGGATAAAGACTCAGGAATACGATATAGTTTTAAAAGGGCTTTACTATCACAGGATCCAATATACAATCCAAGAGCAGGGAAAACCTCTGGACTCTGGGTTCCCAGCTAGGCCAAAGCCAGGTGTAGGCCAAGATGGCTGCCACCACGTGTTGAGGCCCAACAGAGAATGGAGAGGACGGAGAAGCAAAACACCAAGGGAAGCCAAATGGCAAAAGGGGGAAAAAAAGGAGAGATTCTTTCTTCTTGCAGCTTACTTTATAGCTAGAAAGCCGCCCAAACTCCCCAGCCCAGCCCATTCTGGGCTGGGCTATCTAGAGATGAAAACAGGAAAATAGCTCTATAGAATGTAGCAACTTCAGGAGACCATTGGATTGTTTACAAGGACCCAGAGCTTATTAAAAGCCTCCCAGCAGAGCTGGGAGAAGCTATAAGCTAAATGTAACTTCCTCTGGCAGGAAGGATCAAATGCCCTCAGGTAATTTCTCCCAGCACCTCACCTAATATCTTGAGCCAAGATCTGCCTGGAAATGACTTTATAGGGTAGAGAAGGGGTTTCTGAGATGGCATGTCTCTGTACCAAAGACTAATACTAATGGCAGTTAAATATTTCTCCAAGCCTTCACAAGAGTCTCGTCTACTTCACGGTAGTTTTGTATTTTACTTGCCTTTGAGTTATCAGGGAGCCATGCTTGCTTGCTTGGAGGCAAACAGCATTTCTCTCTGGTCTAATTACTTAGAGATCCAACGTGGCCAGGCAAATATGCTGGTAAGATCTAGCTAGTCCCACGATGATTGTGGTAGCATGAGAGAACATTTATACCAGCCAGTACAGAATACATAGTCAGATAAGACTGCCACATTCAGACTATCCTCCTATCTATGAAGTGACCGGCAGGAGGCAATCCAGGGCAGATGCAGAGGCCTAGGCTTTTAGGTGTCCTGCAACAAGAACCCAAATAAATAGAATCAGAAATGAAAAGGGGGATGTCATAACAGAAACCACACAAATCCAAAGGATCATCAGAGATTACTTTGAGAGCCTGTATGCCACAAAACATGAGAACCTGGAGGAAATGGACAAATTCCTGAAGTCCTATAATCTCCCACGGCTGAAACAAAAAAAAAAAAAAAAAAACCCTTCAATACCTGAATACGTCTATCACCAACAAGGAAATTGAAGCAGTAATTAAAAGTCTGCCCAAACACAAAAGCCCAAGCCTGTCGGGAGCTCTGCTGGCGTCCCCAACAGTGCCAGGAAGCGAGTTTCTTTCTACCTCTGAAGCCGGCAAGGAATGGATGAAAACTCAAGAATCCGATGCAGTTTTAAAAGGGCTTTACTATCACAGGTTTCAATATACAATCCAAGAGCAGGGAAAACCTCTGGACTCTGGGTTCCCAGCTAGGCCAAAGCCAGGTGTAGGCCAAGATGGCTGCCACCACGTGTTGAGGCCCAACAGAGAATGGAGAGGACAGAGAAGCAAAATGCCAAGGGAAGCCGAAATGGCAAAAGGGGGAAAGAGAGCTTCTTTCTTCTTGCAGCTTATCTTATAGCCAGAAATCTCCCAAACTGCCCAGCCCAGCCCATTCTGGGCTGGGCTATCTAGAGAGGAAAACAGGAAAATAGCTCTATAGAAATGTACAAGAACCCAGAGCTAAGTCAAAGCCTCCCAGCAGATCTGTAGCTTCCCTGGCAGGAAGGGTTAAATGCCCTCAGGTAATTTATAGCAGCACCTCACCCAATGTCTTTTTATATGCTAATGTCTTGAGCCAAGATCCGCCTGGAAAAACCTCCATAAGGTAGAGAAAGGGGGCTCTTAGAGGAGTCCTGCAACAACTCCCCGATTAGTTAACTAATAAAAATTGAAAAAGTATAAATTATTTAGTAACGTACAGAAAATTAAGATAAGAAAAACAATTCCAATTACAAAATGATAATACATGTTACTTTAGGATCCTAACTTGTTTTTGGACCCAAAGCAAGGGTCGTGACAAAGTGTTTTTAGCTGTCTGATTATAACGGACTAAGTTTGCACTGTCCATAATTTGTGAGAGCCTATTTGCCATATTTTAAGTAAAGTCACGTGTTTGGAGAAAGGTCTGAAGAACGGCCTCTGGAACAGCAATAGCGGTGATCATAAGAATGAGTCTCTGGAGAGCAGCCATCAGGAACTCGTTGAATTGTCAGGAACACTGGATCGGGTCTCAGGAACACTGTAACAAAAGTCTTGAGCACTGGAACAGGAGTCTTGAGAGCTGGAATAGGCGTCTGGAACAGTGGTACAGGCATCTTGCAAGTCATCTTCAGCAAGGGAACACTGGCACCGTAACTGTACCTGTAGCTTAATTTTAGGCGAGACAAAAACACTTTTTGAGATTAATCACAAATAGCGATTTTAAGGCTTGCCAGGGATCCAGGAACATGAAGAAACTTCAACACCATGAAAGGAAACATTAGGAAAAAATTTTTTGCAAATTGTTAAATTTTTTAGCGAGCACTGTTTTAGGAGTCTCGGGCATTGAGCACTGTAGCGCAAGTTTACTGCATTCCAGTATCTTATCCTGTGAACAGAATCATTAGAAAAACAATTTTTTCATTGATTTAGCAAACTTTTTTGTAAGGAGCACTGTGATCAGAGTCCAAAGCCTCGAGGATCATAGAAGGAATATGCAGCATCCAAGTTCTTTTCTGCAAATACCTGTGAGCAAAAACATTAAAAAAGGAAACTCTAACATTAATCCTTGAAACATTTTGACATTGAGCACTATGCTCGGAGTCCACCCATTTTTAATTTTTTTAATTTTTTAATTATTTTTTATTTTTTTACCTGTAAACAAAACATTAGAAAGCTTATTTCTAAAACCTTGACACTGAACATCATACACGGCAGTCTATTTTCCTTCAAAACCTTAAAAAACTTCTTCATTAGTCATTCTTATATATAAAGACCTTAGAAAATTCTTATAAAATATCTTCTCCTTGAGGGTTATTCAGGTGCTTTCACCTTTAAACACTTCCAAAGCAGCAAGGAAAGATTAAGACACTTCACATTAAACACTTAGAAAACATATTTCTTTATTTAGAAAGAAAGGACTTACCTCCAGCTAAAGCATCAACAGGCTGCAATGCAAGGTTATTTTTATTAAAGATGAACCAAGATCAACAGGCTGCAAAGCACAATTATTGTTATTAAGATGGACCATGTTCAACAGGCTGCAAAGCAAAATTATCATTATTAAAAAATGAACCAATCCGGGAGGTTTGAACAGCAGTTTGTAATTTAAAATTAAGACCTTATTTGGAAAGAAATTAGGTGTTTTTAAACCTGTATTGAAAGAAATTAGGTGTTTTTAGATCTGCTAGCCATTTATAATCAATTTTTACTTTGGTGAATTTACTGGTTTTTGAGTCTGCATCAGTGTTTTCCAGTGGCTCTCCTTGAGACAAATTTAAGATGGATAATGTTAAAGATACCTGTTTTTTGTTGCACTAATAACCGAATTTTGAAAAAATTTTTGAGCACGTTTAACACTTTGTCATTAGCCATAACATTTGCCATAAATCATTTGCCAAAACTATCCATTTGCCAGAAGCTGTTTGCCATAAATATCCAATCACATAGCTTGTCTGCAGACCTCCAGCCACGTGGACGGAGCACAGACAAATAAAAACTGGACAATTTAGTCTGGTTTGTCTTTATGGAAAGCTATGGTACTTATGAAGGTGGCAGGCAACTGTAGATTGAGCCTAAAGCTCTTTCACAGCTGAATTAAATAAAGATGCCACCAAGAAATCTGACCTTTCAGTTCCTTAAACCAAAGGTCCAAGAAAGCCTCTACTTTAAACTTAACAACTTGCTCTCCAGTACTTGCACTCAGCTCCCATTGGGAGAGGTGCAGTTTTATCACAAAAAATCACAAGAGTTAGCATCAGAAAAGACCAAAATAAAGAATAGTCATGAGGAATGTTGCGAAGCTCCATGACCTTTGCTCTTTGACTATTATTAAATTGAGAACAGGAGGAATTACAAAGTTTTTTGAGGCCTGGGCAGGCCAGGGGAATTAATTTGTTCCTCCCCATTCTCCTCATCAGAGTTTGTAAGAATTTTAAGGAATCCCTCAACTTGAGATTCAGTCCCCATCAGAGGGGCATCTCCACCTTCGGAGGCATTAACTCCGGGAGATTTTCAGTTTGAGAGTCTGCCTCCTCTCGGGGTTTATTTTCTTCCTCTAGGTTATCATTAAGCTTTAAAATCTGTTTGCTAGTTTAATTTCATGACTCTCTGAAAGAAAAGCTGGAGTTACAAAAGTCACCACTTTTACTAGCACCTGAAGAAACAGGTGTAGTCAGAAGTAAGAAAAAACCTCCGAGAGGTAAACCATTTTAACTCACTGTTTAAATGCTGCTCTCAGCTTCAGGAAAAGTTCATCAACATCTCGGTGGAATCTCCAGATGCAGGGGTGCCCACCCAGGGACGTCAGATGTCAGGGAATGCCGCCGGGTCCCCGAAAGTGACGGGAAGTGAGTTCCCTTCTACCTCCGCCGAAGCCGGTAGGGAATGGATGAAGACTCAGGAATCCGATGCAGTTTTAAAAGGCTTTACTTATCACAGGTTCCAATATACAATCCAAGAGCAGGGAAAACCTCCAGACTCTGGGTTCCCAGCTAGGCCCCAGCTACTTGTAGGCCAAGATGGCTACCACCACGTGTTGAGGCCCAACAGAGAATGGAGAGGATGGAGAAACAAAATGCCAAGGGAAGCCAAATGGCAAAAAGAGGAAAAGAACGAGAGGGAGGAAGCAGGCTGGTTTTATACCCCTGCAACTCAGACCTCCCACTATTATGGGAAGCAGGAAAGGTTAAATGCCCTTAGGCAATTTTTCCCAGCACCTCACCTAGGCCCTATTATATGCTAATGTTTTGAGCCAAGATCTGCTTGGAAATGCCTTTATAGGGAAGAGAAGGGGGTTTCTGAGATGGCATGTCTCTGTACCAAAGACTATACTAATGCCAGTTAAATATTTCTCCAAGCCTTCACAAGAGTCTCGTCTACTTCACGGTAGTTTTGTATTTTACTTGCCTTTGAGTTATCAGGGGAGCCATGCTTGCTTGCTTGGAGGCAAACAGCATTTCTCTCTGGTCTAATTACTTAGAGATCCAACGTGGCCAGGCAAATATGCTGGTAAGATCTAGCTAGTCCCACGATGATTGTGGTAGCATGAGAGAATATTTATACCAGCTAGTACAGAATACATGGTCAGATAAACTGCCACATTTAGACTACCCTCTTATCTACGAAGTGATTTGCAGGAGGCAATCCAGAGCAGATGCAGAGGCTCTTAGAGGAGTCCTGCAACAAGAAGCAAAAGATAAACATATGGGACTGCATGAAACTAGAAAGCTTCTTCACCTCAAAAGAAACAGTGACCAAGAATCAAAGACAGTTCACAGAATGGGAAAGAAGATTCACCCAGTACTCATCTGATAAGGGGTTAATATCCAGGCTATATCAGGCACTGGTAGAACTTTTACAAGAAGAAACAGCCAACCCCATCAAAAAATGGGGAGAAGAAATGAACAGAAACTTCAATAAGAAAGAAATTCGAATGGTCAAAAGACATGAAAAAAAGGCTCATCATCATTATTTATCAGAGAGATGCAAATCAAAACAACAATGAGATATCATCTCCCACCACAGATTTGGCACATGTCCAAAAGAACAAGAACAACAAGTGCTGGTGGTGTGTATGGGGGAGATAGAAACTCTTATCCATTGTTGATGGTAATGTGAACTTGTACAGCCTTTCTGGAAAATAATATGTACATTCCACTTGCTTAAGACTAGAAATTGAGCTCCCTGTTCTACCCAATAATACCACTCCTGAGAATATACCCTGTGAAGCCAAAAACACACAGCAGAAACATCATCTGCACATTTATTTTCATAACATCATTATTCACAATATCCAGAATATGGAAACAACCAGTATGACCGAGAACTGATGACTGGACAAAGAAGCTTTAGTACATCTACACAATGGAATACTATACAGTTGTTAGGAAAAATGAAGTTATGAAATTTGCGATAAATTGATGAACATGGATAGGATCATGCTGTGTGTCCATAGGGGAAAAGCCATAGGGAAAAGGACAGATATAAAATGACTGCATGTATTTGTGGGATATAAAAAACAATAACATGATACCAATATCCCAGGCTAGACAAAACATGGATTATGAGGTCTTGTCAGTGGGTCGAACCTACTGCAAAAGTGTCCTTATTATGAATTTTCTTGCTCCAGTACAATACTCTTTGTCCCATGGGTCCCCAAGGGGGAAAAACATGTGGTCACTTCAAGAGTTCTTACTTGGCCATGATGGATCAACCATAATATAATCAGTTACACTGTTAAGGTCTGGGGTCAATAATTCCCTTTTCTGAGCCACACAAAGGGTCCAGCCAGTAATCACTTGAACACTTGACATCCACTTAATCACTGATTTGCTCGAGCAGGGGGCACCAATAATATTTTCATTTGACTCTATCACGTGCCAGTGTAGCCCAATGGCATCTGATTGCTTCAGGAATATGAAGAGCCTCAAACCAATCCTTCAGGGTCTTGATGAAGAAGTCTGAACATCTTGTAGGTGGGCGGCCACGTGATCTTTTGACATCCTGTGGGATCCATTCAGTAATGGCTCTAGTCCAGCGGTCGTCTCCAAATTGCATTACATGTTCAGCCCTTCTGATTTTCGATGCCTTGGCAAACGAGACAGAGTCCCTGACTCTGGAACAGCAATGGAAGTTGGAAGTCTGGATTCCTTCTCTCACTTGAGTGAGGCCTGATATTCCAAGCATAGCTCTTTCAATTCCCTCTCTGGGATACCCGAATAGCATTCTCATCCTGCTTTCATAGGGTCCAGGTCTCTGAGGCGTATGTTAATGCAGGGAGAACAGTGGAGTCGAAGAGATGTGCCCGGAGTCAGAAGTTCTTTGTATTTTTTGCTATTTCTTTAATGCTTTTGAAGGTAGTTCCATGCTGCTCTCTTCCTCCTGCTCATCTCTCAAGAGAGTGGAAGAGAGCGGCCAGCCAGTAATGCAAAACACAAATGGAGTTTATCTAAGCCAGCTAGCTGTGGTCAAGCTCTCTGGCATGTAGGCCAAAGCAAGATCCTGAGTAAGGGAAAGCTTTGCTTATATAACCACTATTAGCATCACAGCTCACGTAAACTTAAATTTAAATTTAAAAAAACATAACTCAAGGAGTAACGCAACTCAAGTTCGCCTGTTCTTATCTAAGCCAAAGCAAAAGTACAGAAGCAAATTGAGCAGTGAGCTTCATCTGGCTTTCTGGCCTTCTAGTTTTCAAAATATCAACCCACAGGGTCAGGTGCAAACCTCAAAATAATTGTGAAGGCATTTCCTTACCCACAGTCTCCTTGCTCCAATTCCTGGTATCTTCCGTTTTTTGTGGCCTTGTGTCTGGGCACTTATGTTTAGGTTCTTGGAGTCTGGCATGTTTTTCTCACTAGGCTGTAAACTCATGACCCTGAGGTACAATATGTAGTCTAGCGCTTCAGGATGGAGTCACAGCTGTGTTGCTTAACCTTTCACTGCTAGTTCAAAAGTTTGCCTCCGGGCAAACTGACAGATCTCTGATTCTAAACATAAAGCCAAAGTGAATTATTGTAACAGATTGTGGGCCTTATTGGGGATCTAGAGTTGCTGAAATCAGCTGGCTATATATTCATGGTAAAAAGTATTAAATAGAGGCAAAAGGATACACATGCCAACCTCTTAATGTATGTTCTGTAATCCATAGTCTGGAAGGGAAGGAAAAGAGAAAGAGAGAGAGAAAGGGAAAGAAATAAAGAACCTGCCATGGAGGGGGCTGGGGAAGGGGGGAGGGAACCGGGGACGTTGGTGGTGGGAGATGGGCACTGGTGGAGGGACGGGTGCTAGAACACTGTATGACCAAAACCCAAATATGAACTTTTTAATTGTACATCTTTATTTGTATATCTCACGGTGGTATAATAAAATACTTTAAAAAAAAGTATTAATGCTGTTTTCTACAAATTATATTCTGGATTACTTTTTTCATATGCTGATTCTGCAGCATCCCATTGTTATACACACCCACACACACTACCACTTCTTTATTCAGACATTCATGGGTAGACATTTAAATTGTTTTCCATCTCTAAGCCATTGTGAACACTGCTATTGTGAACATAGTTGAACACTGATCTTTTCAAATTTATGGTTTCATATCCTTCAAACTGGGAAAATTGGTGCTGGAAAATGTACACTGGTGGAGGGTTGGGTGTTGGAATACTCTATCATAAGCGGTCACAAGGTTCATCAATAAATGCTGGAGATCAGAGGTGACTACAAAAGTATGCCACCCACAGGGCAGAGCCTGGCAAGCTACCTGTGTAGTATTTGATATGCCAAATACCAGTAACAATTATAGACCTCATTCCCATGACCTGATGGAATGGTTTGAGGCTCTTTATGTTCCTGGAGCAAGCAGGTGCCCTTGGGCTCTACTTGCATGAGACAGGACATATGGAGATGTTACTGGTGCCCGCTCGAGCAAATCGATGATAAACAGGAAGACAGTGATACAGTGATACTTTCTGGTTAGAGATGCTGCCCCTCCCACTTGGCTAGTGAGAATCCTATCTCAGGGAGTCATATGGCATATCAGTATTTGTGAAGCTTGAGACAAAGGGCCCACCTGAAGATCTGCATATCAATAAGGTGATTTACCTGACTTTGTCCTTAGACAGCCCAGCCCATCATGGGCTGGGCTGAAAGCCTCTGGTGGGCTTCTGACAATAAAATAAACTAGAAGAAAGGAAAAAGGTTTTTTGGCCATTTTGGCTTCCTTTGGCTGGCTAGCCTTTCTGCCCATTTGGATTTTTTTTTTTTTTTTGCTTGTTGGGGCCTTAGCACGTGGTAGTGGCCATCTTGGCCTTGATGCAGGTGGACCCCATGGGTGACTTACATGAGCCTGGAAGGGGAAAAGATGGTCTTTTTTCCCCAGCTGCCTCTGCCACCTGGGACCCACTGAGCAGGCTAAGGACTGATAAAGTCTGCGATGAGCCCCTGCATGGCGTGGGCCTGAGCCCCACCAGTCCCACAAGGTGGCCGTCAAGCCACACCTGATGTCCACTTGATCTCTAGGCACGGGAGTTGATCCCCACCACCCGAGGTTTCTTGGGGAGCCACGGACTCAGGCTGGAGCAAGGAATTGCTCTTTGCAGGAAAGGAAAGTCAGTCCTAGGCCTTACCCAGGGTTTCCTCAGGGTTCTTGTCTTCCTCGCAGAAAAAGAATTTTCAGGAGTCGACGAGCAGTGAAGTAAAACTGGTTTTGTTAAGGAGGTTTTAGGAGAGGAGGAGGGGAGAGAAAGAGAGAGAGAGTAACTCGCTCAAGGGAGGAATGCAGGCTACTTCAAAGACTGAGAGTGAGTAAGAGAGAGTACACATCTTAAGAGGGGAGATGCAGGCAACACACGAGCTCAGGCACCACATGTGCTTGGCCACATGGGCTCAGGCAGCATGTGTGTCCATGCAGCATGTGCGCAGTGTCCTTTGGTTAGGACAGCTTTTATAGATTTCTCCCCAAGTTACTCCCATATGGGGCTTTAACCTAGGTTGCTAGGGCCATTGCCAAGGGGAGTAGACTTTGGGAGTGGTCTTCTTTGACTGGAATGCTTTGGAGTCTTCTGTGAGCTGGGTCCTGGGCCTGGGAGGCTGATTTATTTTCCTTGGGAGAGTTAATTATCTAGAGCCTTTAAAAGAGTCAGTGGCCTATGGGCTTCACACATTCCCTTTGGCCTTCCCTTCCCCAGGGTCTATTGTTGATAGTGGTCTTGTCAAATTTGGTTTCGGGTTTTCAATCAGGTGTAGCTCTGGATTTTTTTCTTCAGGAATTTTTATTGCCATGTGGCGCCCCCTCCCCCCCCCATCCCCGTCTGCCTGCCTACAACAGCCTAGGATTCCAAACCAACATGTGGCCTGGGCCCAGCTAGGAACTTAAAGTTTGGGGTTTTCTTGTTACTGGATTGTATACCAGAACCTGTGTGAATAAAAGCCTTTGGGGATTTTGCTGGATTAGGGAGTCTGAGTCTTTATCTGCTGGCTGCTGATCCCTGGAACAGAAGGGGATCCTGTCCTGCTCCCCCAATATTGTTGGGAAAGGCAGATGCACCCCAGCACAAAGCTGAGCAGTGAAGCAGTTTCTGACAGCTTTTACAAGATATATCTCAGAATGGTATTGCTAAAGTCATGACCTTTTTACTGAACTATTATATGCAAATTGTACTATCTGTGTTGTTGCTTTCACTTATTGAACTTATTAAATGTAGTGGGCTTCTACTCAAATTTTTAACCAAGTTGTTCATGTTAATTATTTACAGATATTCAATATTCAATCCCAAACCCTAATCATTTCAACTTCTGTTCACAATTATTTCCAATTTTCCCAACCACTGCTTAAGTCTGCCCCTAAGGAGACCCTCAATGATTTATTTTGTATTGCTTATTATAGATAATTTGCTAAAAATGGTCAGGAAATGATTTCTTAGAATAAAGTTAATAAGGATTTGTTGTAGGCAGGCAGACACGGGGTGCCACATGGCAATGAAAATTCCTGAAGAAATCCAGAGCTTATTTCAATCTGATTTCAATCTGATTGAAAACCGAAACCAAACTTGACAAGACCACTATCAACAATAGACCCTGGGGAAGGGAAGGCCAAAGGGAATGTGTGAAGTCTCCAAAGCATTCCAGTCAAAGAAGACCACTCCCAAAGTCTACTCCCCTTGGCAACAGCCCTAGCAACCTAGGTTGAAGCCCCATATGGGAATAACTTGGGGAGAAATCTATAAAAGCCGTCCTGACCAAAGGACAGCACGCACATGCTGCATGGAGACACATGCTGCCTGAGCCCATGTGGCCGAGCACATGTGGTGCCTATGCACATGTGTGGCCTGCATCTCCCCTCTTGAGATGTGTACTCTCTCTCTTTCTCCCCCCCTCTCCTAAAACCTCCTTAATAAAGTCTGTAAAACTTCACTGCTCGTCGACTCCTGAAAATTCATTTTCTGCGAGGAAGACAAGAACCCTGAGACAACCCTGGGTAAGGCCTAGGACTGACTTTCCTTTCCTGCAAAGAGCAATTCCTTGCTCCAGCCTGAGTCCGTGGCTCCCAGAGAAACCTTGGGTGGTGGGGATCAACTCCCCATGCCTAGAGATCAAGCGGACATCAGGTGTGGCTTGACGGCCACCACGTGGGGCTGGTGGGGCTCAGGCCCACACCATGCAGAGGCTCATCGCAGACTTTATCAGTCCTAAGCCTGCCAGCGGGTCCCGGGTGGCAGAGGCAGCTGGGGAGAAGGCAACCATCTCTCTCCCCTTCCAGCCTCACATAAGTCACCGGTGAGGCCCACCTGCATCAGATTGACCCAATTTCCCCACTGAGCCCTTTGTATAAGAAATAATTGATATGTTGTTACAGGATAGGCATTGTGATTATATATGTTGTTATTGGTTGCCTTATACTTACATCTATTAACTCTGGTGTGCTACTTGGTATATCAGTATCCTAGAGTTTGAGATGTTGCATGGCCCGGAGTTCCAAAGATTATAACTGGGTGACAAAGCTGGACTAAATATATAAGTGGGTGGTGCCTTTGGGGCATGGGCATAACCACAAGGCCTTCAGGAAGAACAGTGAGATGGGGGAGGGAGCCCATCCAGTGAAAGCCTGGAGATTTCGTACAAAACCCACTTACCTGAGTTTTCAACAGATAAATTCATGGGTGGAGCTCATCCTAGCAGTAAAGTCCAGCCTTTAACATAGCAGCAATGGTGGAGTGAGGAGGTTTTTGTCTCGCGGGGGCTCTGTTGGGATGGTTCAAATCCAAACTCATCCCCTCCAGGGAGCCCCTGGAGTCTGCCTGGCATGGGAAGGACCGTCAGGAGCATCTCTACCACTTATTGATCTCTTTTGACACTAACATATATGTCTCTGGATCATGGTTGTGGTGAGATTGTTTTGGCACCTGACATAGTTCATGGAGAGTGCCACTGGGCCTTCCTGAAGAACAGGGAGATGTGGGGAGTGAGTCCATCCTCAGCTCCTTGAAAGCTTGGAAATTTCAGTCACAAAACCCACACATCTGAGTTGTTTTTTTTTTTTTTTAACAGATTGGGTTAACTCTTGGGTGGGGCTTATCAAAGCAGTGGAGTCTGACCTTGAACATTGTGGCAATTGTGGAGTGTGGAGGGTTTTGGCTGCTGGTGTGCTGTTGGTTTTGGCTGTTGGGATGGGCCAGACCCAAACCTGTCACCCTCTGGGGGTGAGGGGAGAGTCTTGGAGTCAGCCTGGCATGGGGAGGACTGGGAGCATCTCTCAATAACTACCATTTTAAAATGACTTCAAGACCTCAGCAAATATTGGTTAGATTGTCTACTGATATTCAAATGCAGAAACCTGAGATTCTATATATGAATCCTGAAATCCCAAAGAGTCTAATTACTGTGAAATAATTTTCATAATATTCAAGTGTTTCATAATATTCTGTGACCACTTTGAAAGGTTTTCAGGGACTCCCATGGAGTGCTGACTCGCTCTGAAAATTACAGAGCTAGACATTGAATGGATAACTACTGTGTGCAGGGCTGGCATGGACTCTTAGCAAAACTGGCCATGCAGTGTCGGTGGACAGCACAGCAGGTGCAGAACCTCAGGAGTTGGCTGCCATGTTGGCAGCAGAGGGACAGTCAACAAGAATGAGCACTTTGAAGATGGGGAAAATCATGAGATACTTATTCTTATGATCTAACTTTCCCCGAATACCTCCAGCAATGCTATTTTTAGGGTATTTTCTGCATAAAATACTGCAGTAGGCTCCCCTTAACACAGGGATGTTCAATACTTCCAGTAGATAACTGAAACCACAGAGTACTGACCCCGGCATATATGCATTTATACAGCTTTTTATTATACACACAAGTGATAAAATTTGGTTCATAAAAAGGCACAGTAGGATCACAAATAGTCATAATAAAATTAAACAATGAGAACAATGTAATATCACCACAAAAATTACAGTTAAAGGGGCTGGAGCGATAGTCCATCAAGTGAGGCGTTTGCCTCTCATGCAGCCAAACCGGGTTCGATCCCTGGCATCCCATATGGTCCCCGAGCACTGCCAGGAGTAATTCCTGAGTGCAGAGCCAGGAGTAACCCCTGAGTATTGCCGGGTGTGACCCAAAAAAGCAAAAAAAAAAAAATACAGTTAAAGCAACAGGACTGTGTTTGCTCACAACACCCACCCCCGCCACACACACACACACACACACACACACACACACACACACACACATCTTACTGTTCTCGGCTACTTACTGAACTTTGTTCTCATACTGTAGGTAGTATTCTAACATCATAGTTAACTGTTTTGTAAATGAAATCCTGCAAGCCAAAAACACAGATAAGGGAGAATAATGTGAAATAAATAAAGGGCCTTTAGAATGAAAGAAAGTACCATAGAATTAGTTGGTTTTTTTTTTTCAAACTATTCAAGGCTTGGTGTATTTGATGAGTGGTTGTCATTTCCCAGCAGGAAGAGAAATGCTAACTTCCCTCTTGGGACATCTTAAAGGGCAAAGAGATAAGCTAATGTGAGACTGTGTCTTTCTGTGCCATTTAACTCATGTTCAATCAAGTTGGCTATTTCTGTTTGCTGCTGAAAGAGAATGAAACCCCACCCAATATTTCTCATGCTGTCTGGGACAGCTCATGCATGTTCCACACCGTTTGGGGAGCATCTTACTATCAGAGCTGTCTTTCCCACCATTTCCTGGAAGAGTCCAGGGGCAGCCAAGTACCCAGTGAGTGAAGGCCACTGATGGGCTTCTACTTTTTTTTTTTTTTTTTTTTTGCTTTTTGGGTCATACCCGGTGATGCTCAGGGGTTATTCCTGGCTCTACACTCAGGAATTACACCTGACGGTGCTCAGGGGACCACATGGGATGCTGGGGATCGAACCCAGGGGTCGGTCACATGCAAGGCAAACATCCTACTGCTGTGCTATTGCTCTGGCCGATGGGTGTCCTACTTGCTTGTTGGCCACCATAGAAAGGACTTAAGGATCAGATACTGCTCTCAGAGAAAATGCCAGAGACTCAACTTTGTGCTTGTGGTCAGTTCAGAGCCATGCCTGGGGATTTCTGGAGAAGTCCAATGATTTGCACCACAGGCAACAATTACAAATGCAGCTCCAGGTTTGCTTTTCTGGATGGTTGTTTCTGCAGTTTTGTTGCCGCAGAGAATATATGTGCAAAAAGATCCATGTTGCAGGGATGGATGTCACATATATAATACGCCAACACATTCCAACTGGACAGTTAAATGAAACAAAGAGTAAATTTTAGTAAAAATAAAGAATACTTAAAGGAGGTGGAGATACCTAGTTCACCCTTGGCCTGAGTATATGGAGGGAGAAAGACAGAGAAAGAAAGAAATTGAGGGGGAAGTAAGAAGAGAGAGGAGGTCAAAAGAGGAGGGGAAAGGGAATTCAGTACATCAGTGGTGTAGAGGTGTAGTATAGCTAAATATCCAAGCCATAGTCAACACAGAAAACAACGATCCAAACTACAACAACCAAACTTGAAAAAACACCCTTCAGGGAGGCAGGCTTTGGGGTAGGTGTTAGCACGGGGGGTGGGGTGGGGGTGGGAGTGGGACAAGACTGACAGAGAACCTGAGAATAGTGATGGAGGGAAGTTGTCACTGTAGGAGATCAGTGCTGAAACATGATATGCTAAAACTCAACTATGAATAGCTTTTAAAATCATGGTGTTACAATAAAATTAAATTAAAAAGTAAGTACTGGACTTTATGCACAGTGACATCAAAATCAGTAGTCTAATTTAAAATAATCAAAGTGAGACTAAAAGCATAAATAAAGAGGCACAAAGGGGGTCAAAGCAAAAACACACCGAGTTGGGCGTTTGCCTTGCTTGCAGTTGACCTTGGTTTTATCCCTGTCATCCCTTATGGTTTCCGGAGCACTGCCAGGAGTAATTCCTGAGTGCAGAGCCAGGAGTAACCCCTGAGCATCACCGGTGTGACCCCCAAAAAAACAAAAAAAAAGTAAATTGACACACATAAAATGCTCTTTGTACCCAGATTGAGTCTCTTTTGGTCCCACACATCCAGGAGATTACAACCAGGGGGTTCGTCTGGCTCCTGATTTTCAGAGACACCTACTGCTTGATTCTTCCAGAGCTGTGGAAGGCTCTAAGTCTCACTGGCTTTAGCACCTCACATGTTTTGCTAAAACCCACACATGACCACTGAATAAAACACAGAGAAACAGGAATGTGACAGTTGAAAGAAATACAGTCTCCATATGTCTCTGCTTTCCTCCCCAATAGATACAACACCACTCATTTCATCACCTGTCACAGCAACAGGCACCAACAATTCCCTCATCATCTGCTCCACCTACTGACTGGTAAAATAATTCCCATGCTTTATGAGGTAAAACTGATAGTCATGATGAGTAAATTTCGTACAAGCCCACATCACTAATGGGCCTGGGAGTGAGCAAAATTACAAAACAAAAGTATCAGTCTTTCACAATAACTTGACTCTGCAGATGCCTCTTGCCATTTATGCTCATACTCTTTGTTAAGAATATGTCTTTCCCAATCTCCCTGATGAACACAGATGCTAAGATCTTCAATAAAATACTAGCAAATAGAATCCAAAGAGTCATCAAAAAAAAAAGATTATACACCATGACCAAGTAGGATTCATCCTGGGAATGCAAGGATGGTTCAACATCCACAAGTCAATCAACATAATAGATCATATCAATAAAAAGGCTAAAACCATATGATCATATCAATAGATGCAGAGAGGGCATTTGACAAGATCCAACACCCATTCCTGATAAAAAAAAAAACTCTCCATATCACTGTGTCACTGTCTTCGATTTGCTTGAGTGGGTACCAGTAATATCTCCATACGTCCTGTCGCAAGCAAGTGTAGCCCAAGGGCATCTGCTTTCTCCAGGGACAGGAAGAGCCTCAAACCATTCTTCAGGTCATGGAATTGAAGGCCATAATTTTTACCAGTTTTTGGCATAACAAATAAAACAAGGGTAGCTTGCCAGGCTCTGACGTGTAGGAGATATATTATCGGTAGAAGGCTCTCATCTTAAGCATTTACTGATGAAACTTATAGGGGAAAGATCAGGTTTTCTCTTGGATGGAGGACTATGGAGTCTGAATGTTGAGAATGACTGACCGCATGATGTGTGGGTTGCTCTGGCTTCTTGCTAGGCTCACTGGGATGACAGGTATCAGTTAGAACCTGTCTAGAGCTGTATACAGTGTATAAATGTGAAATATCTTGGAAAGGACCTTATCCTAAAATCAGTATTATCTAAGAATATCCCGCGGCTGCTTTGCGGCCATATGCCAAGGGAACTGTGGGTCTGGTGTGGGTGGGTCTCTCTTCCGGGAAGCTGGCATGGAGGTGGAGGAAAAGGCAGAGCCCAAATCTTCGATCCAAGTCTGGCCAGCGTGGTCCCTCCCCCTGCACATGTGAGCGAACCCTTGGAGCAATGTTGGACTTGGCAAGGGGCTGGCTGAGCCCAAACCGGAGGTCAGCTCCATGGATTGCTTCCATTAAATAGGTCCACTTAAGAAAAAATAAAACGTACAGGGCTGGAGAGGGAGTACAGCAGGGAAGGCATGAAGCTGACCCAAGGTTAATGCCTGGCACCCATATCTCTGGATACAGAGCAGGGAGTAGGCCCTGAACATTACTGGGTCTGGCCTTTTTTATGATGGGAAGACAGAACAGATGGCTTTAAATAGGCTCCAAATCACCCTGATGGTCGTCATTATCACCTCTCGTACCACCACGTTGGTGACCTTTTCTGAGCCTTATATCTGGCTCTGGAGTCCTGCTGCACCCCAACCGGTTTTCTGTTGTCTCGTTCATGGGATTTCCAAGCCTTTCTTCCAAAGAGGTATTTCTGTCCCTTGTCTTTGGGAAGATGGACTTCCAGAATAGTAACTAGATCCTGGAGCTTGTTACCGCCTCATCGGCTGTGTGGCACTCCAGGAAAGCCATGACTGAGGGGAGGGAGGAAGGGGAAGAGGAGGAGGGAAGGGGATCCAGCCCAGTGTCGCTGCCAGGGCCGTGTCACTGCCACCAAGAGACCCCGTCTGGGCTTCGGCTCACTTGCGCCACCCCAATCACCACTGCCACTGCTTCCACCTCCATGTCAGCTTCCCTGGAAGAGAGACCCACCCAGGCCAGACCCACAGCTCATCTGCAACCCCGGAAGAGATCCAGACCCATCCACTCCAGACCAACTGCTGCGCTGCTAGGCCAGCCCCACGTGGAAGCAATCCATGGAGCTGACCTCCCGCTAAGGGGCTCGGCCAGCTCCTAGCCGAGTCCAACATTGCTCCAAGGGTTCACTCACATGTGTCAGGGAGGGGACCATGCTGGCTGGACTAGGAGCAAAAAATTTGGGCTCCGCCCTTTCCTCCACCTCCATGCCAGCTTCAATTCCATAAAATGGGAATTAAAGGAACCTTCTTCAATATAGTCAAAGTCATCTACTACAAGCCGACAGCAAGCATCATTCTCAGTGGGGAAAAACTGAAAGCCTTCCCCCTAAGTTTGGGGGTCAAGACAAGACAGTCTACTCTCACCACTTCTATTCAATATAGTACTGGAAGTACTTGCCATAGCGATCAGGGAAAAAAGACATTAAGGGCATCCGGATAGGAAAGGAAGAAGCCAAGCTGTCACTATTTGCAGATGACATGATATTATACCTAGAAAATCCTAAACTCTCTACCAAGAAGCTCCTAGAAATAATAGATTCCTATAGTAGAGTAGCAGGGTACAAATCAATGCTCAAAAGTCAATGACTTTCCTATATGCAAATAGTGAAAGAGAAGAAAGGAATATTAAAGAAACAATCCCATTCACAGTTGTGCCACAAAAAAATCAAATACCTAGGAATCAGTTTGACAAATAACGTAAAGGATCTATCTCTACAAAGAAAACTACAAAACATTACTTCAAGAAATAAAAGAGGACCTGAGGAAATGGAAACACATTTCCTGATCATGGATTGGGAGAAATAACATTATCAAAATGGTAATACTCCCTAGAGCTTTATACAGATTCAATGCAGTCCCTATAAAGATACCCATGATGTTATTCAAAGAAATTGACCAAACACTCCAGAAATTTGTATGTAATAATAAACCCCCACAAATAGCTAAAGCAATCCTTGGGAAAAAGAAGATGG
>JAJIBD010010343.1:0-47538 GCA_021461705.1 Cryptotis parvus | reverse complement strand
CCAAGCAGACCAGACTATGACAGCCCATCTCACGCGGCCGCAAGCAGCTGCACGTTCATCAATAAATGCTTTATTTAGAGGTGACTACAAGAGTATGCCACCAGCACGGCAAGCCTGGCAAGCTGCTCGTGGTCGTATTTGATATGCCAAATACCAGTAACATTTATATTAGGTCATTCCCATGGCCTAATATAATGGTTTGAGGCTCTTTATGTTCCTGGAGCAAGCAGATGCCTTTGGGTTCTACTAGCATGACAGGACATATGGAGATATTACTGGTGCCCGCTCTAGCAAACAGATGATGAATGGGAAGATAGTGAATAGTGGTATAGTGTTCCATTGTGTAGATATACTATAGTTTCTTTATCTACTCATCTGTTCTTGGGCACTTGAGTTCAAGTTTCTTGTGTATTTCTTCTGAGTATTGGCCTTTATCTGATCAAAGCATGAGAACTGTTTATGTTCATGGCAATTTTTTATTTGTTGAGTTGCAAATATGTATATACACATATGAATAGTATACAGAAATATTTCTTCTGTTTTTAACAACCATATTTAGAAGAAGAGAGAAGTAGGTACATGGGAGATGAGTGTGGTATTGGAATTATCTGCATAAGAGACCATCATTTAAAGTACTGTAAAGAATTTCAAGAAAGTAAAAAACTTTTAAAACATTAAAAAATTTAGAAAGACTTACTCAGAAAATTTAATAAATATGGCCTCCTGTTTGATATTGAGGTATTTTGTGACTTCATATTTTACATTTAAATATTTGATCCAGGAGCAGAGAGATAGTTCAGTGGTGTGAACATATGGTTAACATGCCAATAAGCCTGGTTAAGCACTCAGCATTTCATGATTTGCTGAGTACACCAGGAATGACTTCTGAGCACAGAGCTGGAAGTAGTCTCTGAACATGACTAGATATGACTCCAACAGCAAAACAAACAGAAATAATAGCCACCTATTTTTTAAATAAGAATAAATATTTGTTCTTCCAAAACAAATTTTATTTTAAACCATAGAGGCATACTTTTTATTTTATTTTATTTTATTTTATTTTATCTTATAGTGATCACACCCATGCAAGGAATGCACTCTACAGTTAAGCTACACCTGCCACTGAAATTTAATTTCTTCTCATTTTTTCTAAATGACTACCTAGTTGCATGGAATAATACATTAATCTTAAAATGAACTTATTTTCTATTAAATTCCTTAGTATCTCTAGATATACTTTGTATTTTCTACTGAGGTTTGGTCTGATTTTTTAGCAAAAAGAAATGCTTAATAATCAGTATTTTATAATATGTTTTAATATCTGATGGGCCATATACTTTCTAATTTTTTAAAAAATTCTGGCTAATATTCTGGATATTTTGCTTATGAACTTTGTAGTTATTCCTTTCCAATAAAATTAATAGTCTTCTTCTTCTTTCTCTCATCTCCTCCTCCTCCTCCTCCTCCTCCTCTCTTCCTCCTCCCTCCTCCTTCTTCTTCTTCTTCTTCCTCCCTCCTCCTCATTCTTCTACTTCTTCTTCTTCTCTTCCTTCTCCTCCTCCTCCTCATTCTCCTTCTTCTTCTTCTTCTTCTTTCTTTTCTTCTCTCCTTCTTCTCCTCCTTCTCCTCCTCCTCCTCCTCTTCCTCCTCTTCCTCCTCCTCCTTCTTCTTCTTCTTCCTCCCTCCTCCTCCTTTTCCCTCCTCCTCCTCTTCCTCCTCCTCCTCCTCCTTCTTCTTCTTTTTTTCTTCTTATTTTTTCTTTTCTTCTTCTCTAAAGTAGTACATTGAATATATGGAGTACTCAATTTAACATATATATCTCATGATGAACCTTTTTATTCAAGATTATGAATTATATTTCCATTTATTATTTTTATGTTTCTCTTCATATATTTAAATTTGGACATATGGATTTCATAAAGTGGAGATAATACGGGAATTTACCTCAGGATTATAAGCATTACATCAAGATAATAAGCCTTAACTAAGCTCAAAAGATATAATGTGACAAGTACATTTTTATTGCTATATCCTGATATGTGACTAATCAAATAAGATAAATGGGACACTCAAAGAACCTGAAATTTCCATGATCATGACTCATACTTGACTCTACCCTGAAAATGGAAACAATTTTCCTACCTTTGCACTACTTCCCTATGGTTTACTCACCTCCCCTGCCAGGTTGGCAGGAACCAGAAGTCCCACCAGGGCCCTCTGTGCCATTCTTGTTAGACAGAGTTGAACAGGCGGTGACTGTCCTGTACACCCAAGGAAGCTACCAGCACTTAGAGAGAGAGGTGACAGTACAGGACTGACATTTCACATCTTGACAATTGTGGTCAGGCAGAGAAAAATATTTGGAAAGAGTCATGAACAGAGGTCGAGAACCTCTGTCCAAAGTGCAGTAGGGAAGTTGATCAAAACTCGCCAATCAAATGGAGAGGCTGTATTATTATTTTCTGACAATCAGAACCCCATATCTATATATTTTTGCATAGCACGTGCTCAGTATTGACCTAATGTTTCTATAGATTTTTTAGTATTCAATTTTCCCAAGTGAGTGTCATTATTATTCCATTTACAGAATAAAAAATAATGGAGGCTCAAGGTCATGAACTCAAAAAGTAAAAATCAGCTACAGGAGATGCGTTTATTTTCATAGTCTCTGCTATTAACCATGATACCTAATTTAGTTGATCCTGTGCAAGTTGAATAAAATCAGCTATAGGGTACATTGAACTGCTGTTGAACTCTAAGCCAGTGCATGCTTCTTCATCTGGAACTGAAACAGTCACATGCTAGATATTATTAGTGTTAGTATTCGTTTTGTTAATAAAAATTACACATCCCTCTGGGGGGCTCTGTTTCTTGGTCTTCTTGAAAATTAACCTGAAAAGTTTCTGGGGAAATTAATGGTATTTTCAGTTGCTTTTACTTTCATGGAACAGGAGCTGCATTTTCTTATGATATGAACAAGCTATTTCAGCAATATGAAAGATTCAATTATTTTTTAATTAAACATTTTTTGTCTTCATTTTTTAATGACTTAATTGAATAGAAAACTTAAAGTTGTAACACCTCTGTTTGGTCTTTCCAAGGTAACTATCCAGCTTTGGAAATAACATATGTGAAAGATGAACCAGTGAATTACTTATTCCCTAGGGGAAAAGCATGTGGCCAATGAATCAGGGGAAACTGACTACCCAGGGAAACGCATACTCAAGGCATTTCAGCATGAGTCACAACACAAGAACTATCCCATGATCAAAAAGGTGAATGAACAGAGCCAGAGTTCCTTATATAGTTTCCAATGATGTGATTAGCTATGCATTTTCCACATGGACAGGTGAAGCCAGCAGTGGTAAAGAAGGAGGGACTGTCCCCACCTCCCAAAAAGATGCTCTGTCAGAGTTGAGAGTCCTTTCAGTTGTGGAGAGTCCAGGACCAAAGAGTCATTAAGTGAATGGAATGGACACTTAGAAGGCCAACATCAAAGGGGGTCCAACAGCAAATACTGCTGTCTGGAAGACCCCCATAGTTACAGCACTTGCAGGAAAAGTTGGTTGGGCTAGGAATTAGAAGATCATAGTCCTAGAAGGACTGAAAAAGCAAGGATGGGACCTAGTGTTGAAAGACGCAAAATAATTGACATTTTTGCAAGGTTGATATTTAGGTAAAAGGACTGACTATGGTGGAAGCGAGAAGGCTTGTTCCCAGGAGCTCAATGTTTGCCTTGCTCATGACTGTATTTTCTTTAGGTGGCCTTTTCTTGGCAGTTGGGTAACACTCATTTAAGTATCTATGAAGTGAATGCATGAGGCATAAGGCAAACAGCCAGTTTCTGAATGCAGAACATGTGGTGCGAGCAGATCTCTAAGTAAGGTTGACTTGATGTTGAATCACCTGAACCCTGACTAAGGACAGGGTTATCCCAGAGCCTGGGTGGAGCTGGATCTACATGTCAACCAGGTGGGGAGTACTTGGAGGAAAAGAAGTAGGCAGGTAGTTGTTTGCTCATTTTGACAATACTATGTTAGTATTAGGTCTTCATTTTTGATGAAACACACTTAGTTCATTTGAACTGCTCCAACAAACTGTGGCTTATTTAGACAAACATGCCAAAGACTGGGGCAACAACATTTTTTTTTGACCATTCTGGAGGCTGGGGAGCTCAAGATCAAGGTCCTGGCAGGATCTGTGTCTAATTGGATTCTCTTTCCCAGTTACTAGATAGTTATCCTTCCCTTGAATTTTCTCAAGGGGTCAGGGGCCAGAATGCTCTCTGGGGTGCTCTTCGAAAGGGCATTAATCTTCACATCACTCAAGTGCCCCATTCACCTCAAGAGACCATGACATAAAATACAAGATATCAACATACACGTTTGAGAGGGGACATTCAATCCATAGAACACATCAGAATCGCCTCCTCTAGATCAAATGCCCTGAAAAGCCTTGTCAGGTTCTTTAGTTTTCATGAAGTCAGGACAGTTTATACTGACTTGAGAATCATATAACCCAAATGCACAGGGTTCACCCCTTCAGAGCTTCTAGTCACTTTCAATTCATTGAAGACTTGTTACGTGACTAGTACTGTGACAGGTTCGATGTAGACACTATCTTCATTTTCCGAACAGTCCTCAAAGGAAGATGCTATTGGATGTATTTTATGCATGAAGAACTTGAGGATTGGTTTCAATGTTATATTCAGGGTTACCTAAAACAGAAACTGTCAGAACAGAACTGTTAAGCCCTGGATCCTTGATCCTCCTTAACCCAGACATATGCTCACATTGCTAAAATGCAGATTCTAGCTCAGATTCTGAGATCAGGCCTAAAACTCCAGTTTTCTATTAATTTCCCAGGTATGGCTAATGCTGTTGATCTCAGAATCACACAGTGGGGGATGAGTCAAGAGCTGAAGTGTCTAGATAAAAGATTATTTTCATCTCTATGAACCAGATGCTGTGGATTATAAAAGCTTAACTAACTCTCTGGGGCTGGAGAGACAGTATAGTAGGCAGGGCACTTGTTTTGCACATGACCAACCCGGGCTCCATCCCTCGCATCCCATATGGTTTCCCCAAGCCCTTTTGGAAATAATTTCTGAGTGCACAGCCAGAAGTAAACCCTAAGCACAGCTGAGTAAACCCTGAGCACTACCATTACAAAATGGAGACAGCTTTTTTTTGACAATATGTAAACAAATGAACATGACTTTGTTTCAACAAATTTTATGATACTTAAATTTCAGATCATTTTCTTAGGTTGCAAAATAATAATATATTTTATTTTATTTTCAGTTATTTAAAAAGTAAATATATTATCTAACTCTTGGGTCATAGTTTCCTAACGCTCAGCTAGTCTTGAAATCCAGGGGCCTTGATATTCTGGGAATAATATCTTAGCAAAGACAATAGTTTGGGTGTGAGGTTTTATAAGTTCACACCAGCCATGGCTGGCAGACAGGTGTCTGAGAAGACAGAGCACAGACCTTGGAGGGAAATTGCCACTTCTCTGACAGACTTTGTCACTTTAAGTAAAGTGACAGGGGATGTGATTGCTTTGGACCTGAGTTTCTTTCTGCTCAAAGTCTGGGAGAGGGGCTGAAATGAAGACCCACTCTGCAGACTTATGAAGTGGAAGATAACTGAAGATGATTCCCATGTGTTTGTGATTCCCTGGAAAATCTGGCTTCCTATTTTAGAACTAAAACACTAGAAATGGGGTGGAAGGAATCCCAGGAGACAGGACCTCAGAGTTAACAAACTCCAGGATTGTGGGAGAGACATTTGCTGCACAATAACATGTAGATTTAAACGACCTTCCACTTAAAAGCATTTTAATGAACAAATTAAAAATTGCTTAACACTGTGACTTAAAATACTGTTAGTGATTTCTTGCATGCAATGTCCAACACCACAGCCTCTACAAAAGTGTACCCCCTAACAACCCCTTCTCCCTCTCATGGACACATCCTTCCCTCGTTGATAAGTTCAGTTGTATAAATAAGTTCTAAGTTACCTGGATGAATCTGGAGTGGCTCAGGCTGAATAAAGTTAGTCAAAAGAGCAACAGATACAAAACAATCTCTCCAGTATGTGGCATATAAAGAAACACACTAAGAGAATAATAACTACTTTTCATTTTATAGGCAAGTTCTTTGAGGACACAAGAATAAAGCATAACAGAGCTGTTAGGAAGATATAAATGAAGGACAGACCAGAGGAAAATCCTAAAAGGCAAGGCACTGTCAGCAAAGCATAAAGATGGGCCTGGACGGTCCCTTAATTCTAGTTATAGAATTCTAATTCTATAACTGAATGTTATAGCACCTGACCATGTACTGTAACTCACTTATTCCTCATGCTCACTATATAAGTCAGCACTATTTTTTGCTTTTTAGGTCACACCCAGTGATGCTCAGGAATTACTCCTGACTCTGCACTCAGGAATTACTCCTGGCGGTGCTCAGGAGACCACACGGGCTGCTGGTGATAGAATCCAGGTAGACAGCATGCAAGGCAAAAGCCCTACTTACTGTGCTATCGCCTGGTTCCTAAGTCGGCACTATTGTTATCCCTCTTTGACAGAGGTGGAACTATTCTTCCTTTCAATGGCAGCCAGGTTGACTCCAGTGTCCTTATTCTTAGTTACTGTATTGGAAACTTTGTTCCCCCAAAGTTCCAGGTTCTCTAAGTAAACTTTGCTTGGCCCTGTATGTGGTAACTTGAGGTGGGGGAATTCTTTTCCAGGAAGCAAATGGAACTGGGATGGCATGGGGGTAGTTATGCAGGTCTGTTATGCCATTTGAGTTATGCCAGAGAGGTAAGGATTCTGTTGGAAATGGAAAGGGCTCTTTTTGCCCCTTTGCATATATTTCACATTTACTAACAGGTCAGCACCCGGCCCTAGGTGTAGAGCCCACAGGGTGAGGCAGACTCTATTCTGGATTTCGGTGCAGATTCATTTTCAGAAGCAAGTGGGCGTGGCACATGTATTTTTTGCTATTTGTCTGTGTGGGTGATAGTCAAGCCTCATATGTAGACTGCGTACAGGCAATGCGAAACAGAAAAAAAATGTCCGTTATGGATCAGAAGGAAATGTCAATTGAACTCTCTCACCCAAAATTAGTACCTTTGATCATTGAATCCTATGAGTCTATAGAAAACTTTGGGTGATTCCCTGCATCGTGACTACCGTTTTTCCCCATTCATTATCTTCTGACAATGAAATGGGTCTTTTTAAAAAATATTTTATTATACCACCATGAGATAAACCATTACAAAGATGTTCATATTTGGGTTTTGGCCATACAGTGTTAGAGCACCCATCCCTCCACTAGTGCCCATTTCCCATCAATGTCCCTGATTCCCTCCACCTTCCTCTAGCCTGCCTCTATGGCAGGTTCTTTATCTCTCTCTCTCTCTTTCTCTCTCTCTCTCCCTTCCCTTACACATTGTGGATTACAATACATACATGTAGAGGTTATCATGTGTATCTTTTGCCTGCATTTAATACTGAGTTCTAGGTTGGTATTAGCACTTTCAACAATTATTAGCACACTGTTCCTATCTCTGTCATACCTAACCTCTGACTCCCACACGTTTGTGGTAATTTCCACCTTGGACAAGAACTCCT
The DNA here is from genome assembly GCA_021461705.1 of Cryptotis parvus. NCBI lineage: Eukaryota > Metazoa > Chordata > Mammalia > Eulipotyphla > Soricidae > Cryptotis > Cryptotis parvus. Next base: position 39,897 of record JAJIBD010010343.1, on the reverse strand, counting down.
GACCCATGTTTCTCCTGACTTTGGATATTGTTATCATAATATGTACATAAATATTTATGTCATGCAAATAAACGCAGTCATTCTTTATCTGTCTTTTTCCTTCTGCCGAATTTCACTCAACATGATTCTCTCCATTCCATCCATTTATAGGCTAATTTCATAGCTTAATTTTTCCTAACAGCTGCATAGATTCCATTGTGTAGATGTACCAATGTTTCTTTATCCAGTCATCAGTTCTCAAGCACACTAGTTGTTTCCAGATTCTGGCTATTGTGAATTGTGCTGCTATGAAAATAAAAATGAGGATGGTGTTTCAGCTGTGTGTTTTTGGCTTCCCAGGGTATATCGCCAGGAGTGGTATGGCTGGGTCAAATGAGGAGCTCAATCCCTAGTCTTTGGAGGAATGTCCATATAATTTTCCAAAAAGGCTGTACTAGTCGGCATTCCCACCAACAATGGATGAGAGTCCCATTTTCCCCACATCCAAGCCAGCATTTGTTGTTCTTCCCTTTTTAGATTGAAATGGGTATTTATCTTTTGCTTTTTGGGTCACACCTGGTGGTGCTCAGGAATTACTCCTAGTGGTGCTCAGGAACCATATAGAATGCCAGGGATCTGACCAGGGTTAGCTGTATGCGAGGAAAACATGCCCTATCTGCTGTACTATTACTCCGGCATTGAGTTTTAAAAAAGAAACTTTTAATAAGGGTATTCCCGATTCTCAATAACTTAGAGAATTTGCCATGGAAATTTTTCTTGCTGTCTTTTCCCATATTTTGTTTTCTCATCAATGAGATCAGATTCCAAGAATATTCCAGAATTGTCATTTACCAAATTTTTAAATGTAAAAGAGGAACGCTGAGATAGAAAAAGAGATATTTTATCCTATTTCTTGAAGGATAAAAACGATATCTGAACTACTTGTCTTTACAGTATCTAAAAATCAGTACTCACAAGCTCTAACCAATGTCAGCTTTCACCACTGGGCAAAGTAAACTCAAAAGCTGCTGATATCCTAACAAAAAGTTCCAGTGGATGAGTGACTGTGTAGCTTCTGGTTAAGATCCAACAAACTAGTAACTAAGTGTTGGACTCCTGTTTTGCACAGTTAATATCTTATTAATATAATATCATTATAATATGTAATTTTATAAAGGGTTTCTATAGAGAAACTAAGGTGTATTTTGTGATATTCATTGCCATTGTTTTCTTTTCATTAATTTAATACTTAATTTCTTTTTCTTCTTTTGATGTTGGAATCCAAACCCAGGGTCACATGTATGCAAAACATGTGCTTTTACCACTGAAACATATACCAAGACTCAATACTCAGGAGGCTTTTTTTTGGCTGCACTTGATTTGACTTATGAGAAATATGCTTTCGGTCACTTAAAAGGCAGAACACTTCTATGAAATATGGAACCAAGAAAATTAGTGGAGACAGCTGCTCAGTTAAATGAAGTCATATAAAAATACTGAATTGCTTTAAATCTTCATAGCAAAATCTTAATACATTAGGATAATTGGTATAATCAATTAAAAAAAGTACACAATATATCAAGAATTCTTAACCCAGTCCAGTTGCACTGATAATTACTATTTTACTTTTAGTGAGTGACAGGGACTATATTCTTACAGCAAGTGTTTTATGCCAGAGATTGTTCATAATTCAGTCCCTAAATACACCACTAAATAGGACCTACCTGAATAAGACCGACCTATATCTGAAACTATAAAAAGAAAGAAAACAAAATGATAAAGTCTGGCTCAAAAATTTTTATAAATAATCTTAAATTTGAAAAAATCCGATAGACAAAGTGATTTCCATAGATAAACAATGAATATATCTATTAAACTTTTTTCTCTACTAAACTTTTAAAGGCAATATTGCTTCAGTGTATTTTATTGGAATACCCTAACAAAAAGTGATTCTTGTCCTTTTGGCTAAATTCAAAAACATAGAAATAGATGCACTACTCTACTCTTCTGAGTTTAACATTCAGAGAATAGTCAGAGTTGATTCAAAGTCAGGGAGATATAGTGCTTGCTTGCCTTCTAGGAGTTTACCCGCTAGAAGAAGCTAACTGATCACAAATCATCACCAAAACATTATATTGTAATTGTGACAAATAGTACCAATTATAAAATGCCAAATAGTACCAAGTGAAGGGTGTTAGAAATTCTAAGAGGAAATTGTGCTGGGGTGGGCCTGGGGTGAAACAGAGACCAGAGATTCAAGGAACTGAAAGAGAGCCAGCTGAGCTTAGAACACAGGACCTGGCCTGTGCATAGAGAGAGACTGGGGACCGACTGATGGTACCAGGCCTGGTAAACCACAGCAAGGACTTTTGTGCTATTTTTTCTATCTTTACAAGGTGTGCCCTTCCTTTTCTCTGCCAAGAGTCGCAGTGACTTTAACAGTCTTTGGGAACAACCTTGAACATCAAACCCTCCTACTTTCTGCATCACTTCAGTGTAAGTCAGTTCAGTACTGCCCATGAGCTTGCCCATAAAGTTGCATTCAAGAACAACAGACCATAGAATCCTGAAAACTGAAATTCTCCATGCAGCCCAGAGCCACTTAGTCCTTGTTTCTCACTGCTGTTGGGCCTCAGAGCACCTCTCTCTCCCTTCACTGTTCTGACCTCTCATTTCGCTAAGCTCTTTAGTAACTTGGCACAGAGCTGAAGCTCAGCCCTTAGACCAGAGCCCTTATATCTCACAGGTAGCTCTTTCTGCTGTGCCTCCTGCCACCCTGCGCTCCCAGCCTTACGCCAGAGTTAAATGCCAGTTTCCTCTTCTCCTTCCTTGAACTGCTTATGAGATTCAGTATGATTTTATTACTGGTTCATGCTTTCCCTTTCCTTCCCCACGTCACTTGCCATTTGATAATCAGTTTTTTCATGGTTGCTTATTTGTTTTTGATTCTAACTGCTTTCAAGCTCCCCCCCACTCCCACATCTGCTCTCTGCCCCCACATTAGCTTCCTATCTCAAACATTAGAACCCCACCCTTAAATGGCCCTTGTGGGAGCTCAGAGTCCCTCTGTACTCTACTTTTCTGATTTTAACATTCAGAGAGAACCTAAATTCCATTGGAGACAACAGCTTAGCCTCTCTTTTGGTTTCCTTCTCTTTCTCTTCATAGCTATTGCCCAAAATCTAATGACCACTTTTGTTGCCTGAATTGATTTCCTTGCTTCTTATCTAGAATTATTCGACTCTTTCTCCTGTATGACTTGGACATAAAATCTAACTTTGTCAATTCTTTGTTTTTAGCTTTCTATTCACTACCAATATAATAGGAAAAACCAACCCACAGGTTCACAAAGGTCTGTTCATTTCTTGATCTTTTATTCAGGTGCGTTACTTCCTTCCACCTGTGAACTTTATCATTCTGCCATTCAAACTTTACCTTTGGTTGTTGGCCATGATCCAGAGATGCAGACACATAGGGCAGAGCTGCTACCGGCTCTCCCTGTGTGCGCGATATATATTAAAGCCCAGTATACTGACGTAGCAAGTATCCCACCACATTTTATAGACTTAAGTTTGGGGCATACAATCACAAGTGTGAGGGCACAGTGTATGATCTCTGGGAACATATTGATAATTTCTCATAGTGTGGGCCCAAATGGCACAATGGATCCAGTTGAGATTTAATAATCTCTGTTGATTTTCATCTAAGAATAAATTCATCAACTGTATTTAGAGAACTAGCTCCAAAAAGCAATATGGAATAGATAATTCAGTGTATGCTTAGGAAAGGCTCAAACAGAGGTTGAGAAAAAGTTGAAGTTAGTGTTGACCGTGGTGTGGTGGTAGAGGGTTTGCAGTTGACTAGTAGAAACCAGCTACATTCTAGAATTACAGAAAGTGAATGCAAGGACAGAAATTGGCCAGATTCACACATATAGACCCAGAAAAAAGTCATGGCTTTATCAATGCCATTCCGATATGTGGGCTGTAATGGTCGGTATAATTAGTGCCGTTTAAGGTAACAGGCATGAGGATGGCAGTTGTGCGGGAAATGAGGGTCTTTGGTGGAAGGAGCACACTGGTGGTGGGATTAGTGTTGAATGATGAATCTTTCTTACAACTGTATTGTGGAAAATTTGTGCTTTATAAATCACGGTGTTTAAATAAAGAAAAAGAGAAGAAAAACCTTCACCTTCCATTGTCTTCCCATCCTGCTATTGCGGCTATGGATGTGGTGCTTGTTCAAGGTGCTGTGGTGTTGGAGGTGGTGATGTGTCTAGGGTGCTTGTTCTCACTCAGTCAACTTCCTAGGTAATTTGCATATTTTGGAAGTCTGCTCATAATCTACAGGAAGTGTCTTCATGAAACCCTGTCTGTTCTTCTATGTCTTCTGATCTGATCTCTTCTTCCTCCCTGCCTCCACTCTAGCCAGTGTACCTGCAAATCCCTATCAGAGGACGTACTTACCAAAGTGTAAGAGTTCAGAATGGTCAGAAGCTCTGTGAGGACAAGCATTATTTGTTACTTTGCTTGCATGCATGCTGCCTACCCCAGTACTGGTCTGCAATGACTGTACAGATATTTGAGCAAAGGATAAACTCCCATCTTGACAAGTGTTGGGGCTCAACGGTGTCCCAACAGATATTGGGGTTTGGCAGCTTCCCTGGCAACGTTCAAGGCTGATGACTGTTCCCCTACACATGGACAAAGAAACAAGACCATAGGCTCCTGAAAGTCTGAAGCTCTTACTTTAATCTCTCTCCACTCACTCCTCATGTCACCCAACTCCACATACACACACCACCAAGTTAAGTCTACTAGAGATATACACTTTTACAAACGGTTGGAGGAAGCTCGTTACAAGAGGTAATGGATGTTAATCCTGAAGCAATGAGGTGATACAAATTACAGGGACCTCTCCCCAAAGACAGTATTGGGCTATAGGCAGGCCCAAGACAAGAGTGGAACACAAAAGTGGAACTCTGGTGTGTTGTTTAGGCATACAGGAAAGAGAAAAGCAACCTTTTAATTTACAATACAAAACCCAGGAGCTAGCAAAAAGGAGACCGAGGGTGGTAAACAAAGGATAATCCAACAGACAGGGGTTTCCTTTTACCTTATTGAGTCTACACTCTCCTCATTGGGGAATTTCAATCTCCTTTCTTCCCAGTCTTTGCAGAGAAAGGTGTTTATGCTCTCTCTCCTGTTCTTTTCAATCCTGTTTTGGAGAAATACCTAAGATCTGGTCAAGTTCACCTGGATGCCAGTCCCTAGAGCTAAGGAGACCCTATTTCTCCTCTTCTTAGCACTCTGTAACTTAGTGTTCTACCTGACACTTTCATTTCTTTAAAAATTATGTTTAATTGAATCACCATGAGATATAAAATTGCAAAGTTGTTCATGATTGCATTTTAGTCATAGGATGTTCCAACAACAAACCCTTCAGTGCACATTTCGCAACACCAATGTCCCCAGTTTCCCTCCTGTCTGCTCCTTCTCTGCCCCACCCCACTGGAGCCTGCCTCTATGAAAAACATTCTCTCTCTCTCTTTTATTTGCCTTCTTTCTGATTTTATTTTTGACACTACAGACACTTTATCGTATCACCTTAAGGTAGACCATTACAAAGCTGTTCATGGGTTTCAGTCATGCAGTGTTCCAACACCCATCCCTCCACCAGTGAACATTTCCCACCGCCAATGTCCCCCGATTCCCTCCTATTCCCTTGCAACCTGCCTCCATGGCAGGCACTTCTCTCTCTCTCTCTCTCTCTCTCTCTCTCTCTCTCTGTCTCTCTCTCTGTCTCTATGCCTCTCTCTTCCCTCTCTCTCGCTCTTTCTCTCCTTTTGAGCATTGTGGTTTGTAATACCAACATGTATACCCCTTTACCTAGTTTCAATACTCAATTCTAGTCTAGTGTGAAGATTTATGGACAATTTTTACTTATTTCTCTTCTTTGTTTTTTATTTCTAGCTTGCATACAGGTCCTACTCAACAGAACAGTCCACTTTCTTTAACCTTTTCTTAATTCTCCTATCCATGGCAGTTTTTTTTCTATCCCACCTTATGCTTTTTTATTATTTCTTAATTGCACCTACAACAGCTTTACCATATTGTTTTTGCTGTAGACTCAGTTTTTGTCTTCAGTCAGATGTTAAGTTCATGAGAGCTGAGACCTAACTCCAGTGGCAATACCTTATACCACAACACAATTGATTTAGCTGTTGAATAAATAAATGCATGGTTAAAAGTGAACGGATTATGAGGTAAATGAAATGAATATTATAAGATTCGAGCAGATAAAATGCAACTGGGACTGAACGGTGGTAGCTGATGACACAGCAACATTGTCAGAGATTACCTGACCCCCAGCACTGAAAGACAGGACTCATGGCTCACCTGCCACCAGGAAGCTCCCAGGCCACATTCTATGCCTTAACCCCTCAAGCGCACTAGTCTTGGTTCCTATTCCAGCCCATGACAGTTTAGAATCCTGCTCAGTCTCTCCCAGAGCACAGCTCTACCCCAGCCTCACCAGAGATGGGTAGGGTCTGCCCGAGCTCACCCCAATAAACTTCTCCTATTCCTTCCCTTTCACTTGTCTCTGTCCCTCCATCTGTGCCACCTGAGGTCACTGATCTATCAGTTATCTGTCTTCATTGCCAAAAACATTAAATTCATTGCCTAAAACTTTGTAGGTACAGAATTTCCAATCCAGTCTCATTTCCAACTCACTGTTTTACTGATAATGTTTTATCAAAGTTTGCCAATGATCATTTTATTAACAGACTCAAAGGCCTTGAAATTTCTTTGGAATTTGATAAAACAGTTTTTTAACTTTATTCTTTGATTCTGGAAGAAAGTCAGTCGTTCTACTCTGTCTGTCTCGGACTCCTCATCTTCCTGTCAACTTTGTTTACTGTGCTTAGTCTTTTTAAACACTACCCAGCCCATCCCAGAGATTTTTAGCTATAAGGTGAGGGTGAATGATCCTCAGCCTATAACTCTTACGTTAGCTCTTCTTGATTTCTGCATTCACTGTGATTCAATTTTAAAATGATAAAATTGCCTCTTCCTAGGCTCCTCGTTTCAGACAGCCAATGATGATCTCTCTCTCCCCATGTTTGCTTAGCTGGAAGTCTCTGACGTTAAACTTCCTTTGCTGAGAGAACATTCAGTTGTGGTTCTTTTCCATCAGTTCTGGTTTTAGGCCGTCATGATCCCTAACTAAACTATTAACAGTAGCAGAACCGACTTTCCTGCTATCATCTGGTTGACATCTCTCTCTCTCATAGCTGACCGTGTGCTATCTCTTAATTCTGCCTTAAGGCTGAACATTGAAATACATTTAATATTATTATTTTGTTTTGGGGGCCAAATATGGTAGTGCTCAGGGCTTATTCCTTGCCCTGTACTCAGCTATTACTCCTCTTGGACATCAAGGGATCAAACCGGAAGCAGGAGATAGAATTGGGTTCGTTATATGCAAGACAAAGGAACTTACTGGCTGTGTTGCCTCTTCAGTCTCTTAGAATTATTACTATTATTATTTTTCTTTTTTCTTTTTGGGTCACACCTGGTGATGCTCAGGGATTACTCCTGGCTTAGGAATTACTCCTGGCGGTGCTCAAGGGACCATATGGGATGCTGGGGATTGAACACAGGTTGGCCTTGTGCAAGGCAAATGCCCTAGAATTATTTTAAAAGACAATTTTATTCTATCTTTTATAAAATTATTTTTAAAACGCTATTTAAAAAATAAACATTATTTTTAAAATATCAAACATTTTTCTAGTTACAATATGAGTCCTAGTTCCAACAGTATGGCAATAATGTACTCTTTTAGACTAGATAATAACATCAATATTTAGCTTTCTAGCAGAACTGTTTCTAGAAGAAATATTTAGCTTTTCTAGAATATTTCAGTTTTCAAACTGCAAAATGTATGCACACTTTCAAAGTACATAATGATAGACATTGTATATATGTCTATCATTATATCTCTTATCATATATAACTCTTAATATATATATGTAGCTTATATTTTAGGGATTTATATTTTTATTCATATATGCTTGTTGTATATAGGTAAGTAGATAAACTGACTTATGTGTAGATGAAGACTGAATGGGGCATATAATAAAAATTCTTAATATGAAAAATTATGAAAATGTCCACCTAATTATATTATCTATACAATTTATTAATTGTATTATTAAACTTGACTTGTAAATATGTAAAATACAAATAAAAATGTACAAAATAAAAATAGATTTCACTGTATCACTGTCTTCCCGTTCATCATTGATTTGCTCGAGCAGGCCCCAGTAACATCTCCATATGACCTGTCTCATGCAAGTAGAGCGCAAGGGCATCTGCTTGCTCCAGGAACATAAAGAACCTCAAACCATTCCATCAGGTCATGGGAAGGAGGTCAACAATGGTTACTGGTATTTGGCATATCAAATACGACACGGGCAGCTTGCCAGGCTCTGCAGTGGGGGGGTGCATACTCTTGTAGTCACCTCTAAATCCAGCATTTATTGATGAACCATGAGGCCGCAAGCAGCCACAAGAGCCGGGCTGTAATAGGCTCTTCTGCTGGGTGGAGTTCTGATGAGAGGGAAGTTCGGATGTGGAAAATGGCGGCCCTCATGGAGTGGGGGATCATCTGGCTTGTTGCGAGGCTCTGCTGGGGTGGCAGGCCAGGGCTGAACCTACCATCCCTCCCAGGTGTCTCGTGAGTGGCTGGCCAAAAATATAACTTTTTTAAAAGTTAGGTTTCTTTTAAAGTTACAACTCTGAACATGGTTACAATTTCCTTCTTGTACATTCTAGGTCCCTCTTTGCAAAGCCAAAGAGCCCATATGAAAGAAATTGACCTCCCGGATTCAACAATCCTCAGTAATCTTTTTCTAAGAAAATATTTCTCTACTGTATAACAAACAATACAAAATTAATTACTGAGTATCTGCTTAGGATAGGCTCAAGCAGGGGTAGAGAAAAATTGAAATAATTGTTGTCCATAGTTGCAATTGTGGTGGGTTTTGGATTAATTATTGGAAATTTGTAAGAGATTAATATGAACATCTTTGCTAAAGAGCAGGCATGGGGATGGGGGTGGGCAACAAGGGATTTAGTGGTGGTAAAAGCATATCGGTAGTGAGACTGGTGTTGGAATATCAAATGACTGAACCAACTATACTGTGAACAACTTTGTAAACCACAGTGCTTAAATAAAAATAGATTTAGCAATACATAACTGAAAAAAATTGTGATCACTTTTCTAAAAGTGCCCCTCTATATTTCTGGTATATTTTCTATGATCTTATTGTAGTTTATATATACATCTTTATATTATTCTTTCTTAATTACTTTCCTACTGTTAAGTAAGCAGGAACTATATATGAATGAGGGCTCATCTCTCATCTACACAAAAATATAAGAGGTGATCTGATCTTTGTGTTCAAAGAATGCCATCTGCTATAGAATGTGCATTTTCCTTTGATGAAATATTGAATGAATATAAAATGAATGAATATAAAATGAATAGGCAATTTTTTAAACTTGGTTGCACATTCGTGGAGTGTACAATCTCATATCTTGTCAGCTATGAATACATAAATCTTTCATAATTTCTGAAAACTCTGGCCGAAGAAAAAACTTCCTTTGAAGCAGGAATGTGCAAATAATTTTTAAGTGAGTCTGGAGGAAGTGTGACCAGAAATTTTGGGGTTTGTTCCTCTGGTATATCCCCTGACTTCAAGCCTCAGACATTTTCACTTCCTCAATTTTTTTTCCCAGTTTTTCTTGAAGTTCATTATTTCCTCTCCATAACGTTTTAAAAGTTTTGAGATAACATGTATTGGTCATTGGGATTCTTTTTTTTTAATTTTTCAGTTTTTCCCCCACTTTATTTAAGCATGTGTCTCTTACAAAGTTGTTCATGATGATTTGTTGCAGGCATTCACTATCCCAACAGGAATTATTCAGTGTTCCCCTGCTCTCACGCTCCCTCCACCAGAGTCTCCATTTCCCCAACTACGCCATAGCAGGCCCACAGTAATTTATTTTATTTATTTTATACTTATTACCATTGCATGACTAATGGGATGATCAAAAATATTTCCATAGAAGAAAACTTGTGGAAATTGTTGTATCTCACGATGGCGACTTTAATTGCTTTTCTGAAGGGTTTACTAAGCTGTTGTTGTAAGTTATGCCTTCTGTCGGCTTTTTTGTTTGTTTGTTTTTTGGGTCACACCCAGCAATGTTCATGGACTCCTGGCTCTGCACTCAAGAATTACTCCTGGTGGTGATTGGGGACCATATGGATGCCGGGGAATAAAATCAGGGTCTCCTGCATTCAAGGCGAATGCCCTACCCCTGGACTATCACTCAAGTCCCAAACCTTTTGTTTTCCTGATAATGTTTTAGTTATTTGAGATTTGTTGGTTTCTTTATCAAGTTCCCATCTAATCTAGTGTGCTACTATTGGGATGTAAGTGTTGTAGATTTTGAAGATGTCACTCCAGAAAATCCAAACTGTTTAACGGGCAGTCAGGCTGGAGGCACGGCAGTGGCTTTCGGAAGGCCTGTCAGGGCTTTTGTAGAGGAGGAGTTGGCCTGCCCTTCTCCAAGATCGCCCTGGAGGTCTCAGCTAGGTATGGGTGTCTCATAAAATTTTACTGCTAGTAACCTCTTTCAAGATTTACTTATGAGTCTCTGGAATAAGCCCAGTAGATGAGTTTACAAGGAGGTATTAGCTACTGGGTCTTCCAGCAGGGGATGTGGGGGAAGTTGCCCATCCTGACGCTTAAACGGTCTGGACTTTTCAGCCACAAAGACCAGTGTACCTGAAGTCTTTGTGGCACTCAATCCTGAGGCTGTCTGGCCTGATGCATGGCAGTGGCATTGAGATGTGGAAGTGGCTGCCGTGGCTTTGTTTGGGTGGGAGTGGAGGCAGCTAGAATTTTAATGCAAGTATTACTGACAATTGTTACTAAGAATGACCTAGGTAAAGGTAAAGAGATAGGTTATGCTGAGACTGTGTCAACTTTTTTTAGGGAGCAGATAAAACTTCCAGACAGGAAAGGAGAAAAGCAGTGGAGGGAACTAAAGAAAGTTGTTTGAAAGGTCTGCAATTAAAAGCAGGATTTTATGAATAGAGCAATGTCAGTCAGTTAGTTCAGTATTTTCTACACATGTCTGAAAACAAGAATCAACAGAAGCTACTTATTAACAACAAGGATTTCTAGCCTTCCTTTAAATCCAAATTTCTAGCAAAAGCTTGGAAAATTACAACTTTAACACAGGAATCCGGTGGTTTTTATAAATAGGATTGTTTCAAAAACATTGAACTGGTTTATGGTAATTTCCTGACTTAGAATTTAGAAGGTAAATGCCCAAATCCTCACACCCATATCTCCACACATGTCTAAAGAGGTTCTGAGCTTTGATTGGTTCATTCTTAAAATAATTGTTTTACTAACTAAGTCTTTGCATTAGAAATAAGACCCTATTCATTGTGAGATTCGAAGGAAATAGAAAATGTGGCATCAAGCTCTGCATGCCCCAACAAAAATTTACAAACTTTTGTGGGTGTGTATGTTTCTTAACCACTTAATCAGCGGGTTGTGTGTTTGTGTGTGTTTTGATTTGTTTGTTTGCTTTTCAAATACTTGTTGAATGAAATCAGATAGTCAGACTGAATCATTCAATTGCTTTAAAAAGTCCCTAATAAGCTCTTCCATTTGGGAATTTTGAATCTGAAATGTTCCACTTTTTATAACAGATGCTTTCTAGAAAGCCATTAGTTACACACTTTTCTCTTTGTGCTGTTCTTGTGTAGTCATGAGGCAGCATCTGGGAAACTCTTCTTATGTAGTTATGAGGCAGCATCTGGGAAACTCGGAACATGAATGAACACTGACATTTTGAGGTTTTTGTGATAAGCACCCTTTTAATTTTCAGATAAACTTGTTTTTGATCCCAAAGAGTCTCTTGCTTTTTCCTCCAGAGTTAAAGTTTCTAGGTCAAAAACAAATCATTTGTGTTTTCCAGGCATCAGATATGGTATGTAAGAGCCTTGAATATGTGTGTGTCTTTCAATGCTGGATATGTGTGTCTCCCCTAAGAGAATATGTGTGTGTTTCCCTAAGAGAGACGGAGAAAAGTAAGCATAAACTCACAAGTGAAAGTCTATAGAGGAAAATAGATTGAAATTTTATTTTCTGAAATCTCCAAATGTCCTTGAAACTTCTCATTGATCTGAGAAACAGAGCAAATTACTTAGCAAGTAGTAACAATACTACAAATAGATACTAATATACACCCAGTAACTGTGATAATCAGCATTGAAAGTTGTGTGAATATAGGATGGATAGGATGCTATTTGATAGTATTAGTACTTCCACAATAATCCTCAATATTCTACATAGGCCTGCACATAGTAAGCATGCATAAATGCTTATCAGTCTTGAATTCGGTTAAAGAATACCCTTAACCAAATGATCATCTTCTCAGTATCCTGATCCCCAAGGGCGGGGTCATCTTTTCCTGTGTAAATTGAATGCATGTGCTTTATTCCCCCTACAAATAACTTTTTTGTGTGTAAAATCAAATAATGACAAAGATATTTTGTTGCAAACTTTTCTTAAATTAAACTGAGTTATTTCTGGTAAAGCTCTTATTTATCTCCCAAGCATCTTTTCCTTATATGGTAAATAATGTGTTCAGAGAGAGTTTTCTTGACTTGGTTTTACTATTAGTTAATACTTCTGAAATGTCCTGTTTTCACTATCAGAAGTTGGTCATTTCATGTTGGGAGCAGTGGTTATTGAGGAAGGGAAGTTCCTTCAAAGCTCATTCACACTTTGGAATCCCCAGGGATGGTCCATGACAACAGAGATTATAATTCTGAAGCATGCTCTTCAAACCACAAGTAGTCATCTATCTTCTGAGTCAGATACCTGCCGGGTCAGCCTGTATGCAAAAGTACAGTGTTTGCAGTTAAAAAAAAAGATTTAAAACTTGGAGATCCAATCCACTGAAATATTTCTAAATGTAAAAATTCCAAAAAGAGGCTGCAATATAAGGTACCTGCCATAAACTTTCTTTTTTTTTCCTTTTTTGAGTCACCCGGTGACACTCAGGGGTTATTCCTGGATTTTCATTAGGAATAAGTCCTGATGGTGCTCAGGGGACCATATGGGATGCCAGAGATTGAACCCTGGTTGGCTGTATGCAAGGCAAATGCCCTACCCGCTGTGCTATCGCTCCAGCCTTTATTTAAAAATAATTGGTTCAGTTGCCTCTTTACATCTAATTGAATGATTTTGTCCAAAAGATTTATTTTTTTGTCAACACACTAAGCTTTAAATTAGGTACTTTTTAAATGAGTCTGCATGTCCAAAGTAATGTAAAGAATGGATTATATATGAAAAAGTTCTAATGAGTCATTTGCTAGAACTCACGAGCAAACGGTCTGAATGGATAGATGACTGATATTCATAGTTACTGAGAACTTCCTGAAGGACTCTCATGCTCTTGTAGGGGAAGAGAAAAATCCAGGGATATTCAAATGAATTGTTTTTTGCAAAGAACTCTTATTGGTGCTAAATATTTTTAGTCAATAACTCATAGAGACCCTCTTCACTCTGCTCTGCCCATGATCCTCTAAGGACACACTGTCGGAACCATGGTGCAGTGTTCTGTCACTACACCTCTGGAAAACTCAGTTTTCATGTTTCATGTTTTTAATTTTTACTCTCACAACAAAGTCCTCAATAGAGGAGAAAATAGCATAATTCATAGAATTTAGGTGCTGTGAGCCAGAAGTTATTTTATTTTATTTTTTAATTTATTAAACAACCATGACTCACATAGTTGAGTTTTGGTGTATAAACTTCTAGCAACGTTCCCTACACCAGGGTCACCTCCTCCACCAGGGTCACCTCCTCCCCCAGGGTCACCTCCTCCACCAGGATCACCTCCTCCGCCAGGGTCACCTCCTCCACCAGGATCACCTCCTCCTCCAGGATCACCTCCCTCCGCCAGGGTCACCTCCTCCACCAGGATCACCTCCTCCTCCAGGATCACCTCCCTCCGCCAGGGTCACCTCCTCCACCAGGATCACCTCCCTCTGCCAGGGTCACCTCCTCCACCAGGATCACCTCCTCCTCCAGGATCACCTCCTCTACCAGGATCACCTCCCTCCGCCAGGGTCACCTCCTCCACCAGGATCACCTCCTCCTCCAGGATCACCTCCTCTACCAGGGTCACCTCCTCCACCAGGGTCGCCTCCTCTGCCAATGTCACCTCCTCCACCAGGGTCGCCTCCTCCACCAGGGTCACCTCCTCTGCCAGGGTCACCTCCTCCACCAGGGTCACCTCCCTCCACCAGGGTCACCTCCTCCACCAGGATCACCTCCTCCTCCAGGATCACCTCCTACACCAGGGTCACCTCCTCCACCAGGGTCTCCTCCTCCACCAGGGTCACCTCCTCCACCAGGATCACCTTATCCTCCAGGATCACCTCCTCTACCAGGGTCACCTCCTCCACCAGGGTCGCCTCCTCTGCCAATGTCACCTCCTCCACCAGGGGTGCGCCTCCTCCACCAGGGTCACCTCCTCTGCCAGGGTCACCTCCTCCACCAGGGTCACCTCCCTCCACCAGGGTCACCTCCTCCACCAGGATCACCTCCTCCTCCAGGATCACCTCCTACACCAGGGTCACCTCCTCCACCAGGGTCTCCTCCTCCACCAGGGTCACCTCCTCCACCAGGATCACCTCCTCCACCAGGATCACCTCCTCTACCAGGGTCACCTCCTCCACCAGGGTCGCCTCCTCCACCAGGGTCACCTCCTCCGCCAGGGTCGCCTCCTCCGCCAATGTCACCTCCTCCACCAGGGTCGCCTCCTCCGCCAGGTCACCTCCTCCACCAGGGTCGCCTCCTCCACCAGGATCACCTCCTCCACCAGGGTCACCTCCTCCACCAGGGTCACCTCCTCCACCAGGGTCACCTCCTCCGCCAGTGTCACCTCCTCCACCAGAGTTCTCAGTTTTCCTCCACACACTTCTTAACCCCACCCTCACTCCCAAGCCTGACAACTATTTTTTTCCCTGCTTTTTTTGGGTCATACCTGGCTCTACACTCAGGAATTACTCCTGGAAGTGCTTAGGGACCATATGGGATGCCAGGGATTGTACCCAGGTTGGCCACATGCAATGCAAATAGCCTACCCGCTGTACTATCGCTCCGGCTCCCAAGCCTGACACCTTGAGAGGAATATTTTAAAGTTTGGTGATTGTATTTTGGATCTCATGTTTTCAGGGTTGTTGTCACTGTTAGACATACAGCTGTATCACTTCCACAATGCAGATATACTCAAGGTCCTTGATCACTGTGAGCCTGGATTTATATGTCAACTTGGCAGTTACCTGCTGAGGAGACAGGCTCCCTCTCTCTCTCCTCAGAAAGTCATCCTGATCTCCAAAGTGCAGGTGGGCTGGTGGTGGGTGTTGTATGATAACTAACAAATACCTTGAAGAGGTGTGAAACTGTACCCCCTAAATATATATGTTCATTTTATATTACCTCCATTTTTAAAAAGAACAAAAATGTTGACATTTTCAGGCTTTCTAGAGCTGTAGAGAGCAGAAAATATATAATACTTAGTCCCCAGTTTAAGGCATGCAGTAAAATTAACCGAGTGCTAGCCGAGGAGGACAATAAGGAGAGGGATCCTAAGGCCTAACAGTGGGTCCTATCTCAACCAGTGACAAACTGCCCCACTCCCTGCCTCCATTTTGTAAAATGGATCAAATGAGATTAATCCTAATTTCCTTCACAATGTGAAGTGACACAATGGAAACAATTTGTGCTTTGGTTTGTTTTGTTTTAGGGTGATTGGGGCTTACTTCTGGCTCTGTGCTTAGAGATCACTCACTCCTGCCAAACTCATCTGCAGTGCAGGTCTGCTGCACACAAGGCAAGTGCCGTCCTTGCTTACTACCTGCATAGCTATGGAACTTCTTAAAGACTATAAATATTCTAGCAATATGATAACCAGGTTTTGGAAAGATAAGTTCATTTCTGCAGGGAATAATATTTCACAACTGGAGCTTTATGGTTTTGTACTGCTGAAGGTGATGACACTATTTTTTTTATTTTTTCTGAATGACTCATGTGACACTTGTCATGAGTTATCTGTAGATTTTTATTTTTTTACTATTTTGCCTCAGCTCTGTTCTAATCTCATTAAAAACAGTCAGTTGTAAACCCCCTGAGTTGCAGTGCGTACACCACTAACTGCAGTGCTATAAGCTGCAGTGCTTACAGCAGAGGCTAATGGGGAATCTCTTGGGGTTCCAGAGAAGGAGGTTAGCACTGGAGAGGTGCATTCATGGTTTTCTGTGAGAAGACAGAAAAATTCTGAGGTGAAGAGAAGCACTCAATAACTTCTATTTACTTGTATGGTCTTAGTCACTATCACTATCACTACCTTCCCTTTCATCATCGATTTGCTCGTGGGCACCAGTAACATCTCCATATGTCCTGTCTCATGCTAGTAGAGCCCAAGGGCATCTGCTTGCTCCAGGAACATAAAGAGCCTCAAATCATCATGGGAATGACCTAATATAATTGTTATTGGTATTTGGCATATCAAATATGACATGGTAGCTTGCCAGGCTTGTCGTGCAGGATGGTCTTAGTAGGAAAAGTTAAAGTCACTTGCTGATAGAGGTTGGAGATAGGGTCTTTGAAGTGTCAATACTGATTGTGAAGCATCAATATTGAAGTGTCAATCCGAAAGTCTCCCTGTCCTCTCTTTCCCTGTGTGAGAAACAAAGGCTGTCTTACTTGATTAAAAGTTCCAGTTTCTGTCTCGATAACTGGTATATAGTAGGACTAAATAATGTTGGCTGGGGGAGGGGTGCTGGGCGGCAGCCATAGTACAGCAGGTAGGGCCCTAGTCTTGCATGGGATCCGATACCCAGTATGGTCCCTGAGTCTGGCCAGGAGTGATCCCTGAGCACAGAGCCAAGAGCAAGCAGTGAGCACTGTGAGGTGCAGCCCTAAAATCAATCAATCAATCAAACAAACAAACAAGTTGTTGACTCTGAAATGAGTAGAAAGTAACTACAGTGCTTGTCTTGTTTTATTTATGTATGTTACATAAGAACAAAAGTATCTAATATTAAACAAATACAATAAAATAGTAACAAATTTGTTAGGAACTTATATTCCGAATTCAAAACCTTAAGTCCATTCTTTCATATACTACTCAGAAGAGGATATCGCCTTATTAGGTAGAGGCTGTAATGCCCTTTATATTCTTTCACTAAAAAAAAAACTGAGGAGCAGGAACTATGTGGCTGACCTGAGTTCAATTCCTGGCATCCCATATGGTCCCCTGAGCACTGCCAGGAGTGATTCCAGAGTGTTGAGCCAAGAATAATCCCTGAGTATTGCTAGGTATGACCCTAAAAGCCCAAAATCTTTTTTTTTAGACATTCTGATTTACAACTCTCGGTCATGTCAGGATTTCACATTGTATATGGCTCTAACACCACAGCTCCTCCAGTGTCATGTACCATTGTCTCAGTGAATGAAGCTCGGAAACACTATTATAGCGAGAAAGTCAGTAGTTAAGGAAAAGCAGAAAAATTACAGGGGAGAATTGAGAACCTTACTAAAGAAAATTTATATGTATGTTGGATATGACTCTTAGAATAACTTCTGCATTAACTTTAGCAATCTAGTGGCTATGCAGACATCCTATTGTGCTCATTTGGACTTATGGTTATGAATCATCTAAGAGGGCTTAGGTTGGTGAATGAACAGAGAAACAAATGAGATACATTCTTCAGCCTGGCAAAGACAAATAACTGTGATTGGTTCTTGAGTATCTGAGACACTTGTCTGGTTGGCTCTACTTTACCTGCATCTCCAGCAAAACTAGTTGGCTCCTGGCCTATTTGATCTTAACTTCATTCAGGAAATACTGGTTAAGAGGATACAGGACGGGCCTTTTGAAGGGAGGTGAACTTGACAACCTTTATAGCCCAGGTTTTATACACTCAAGTTACTTGCTGACTAACAGGTGTGTGTGTGTGGGGGGGGGTAGAGGAGAGAGATGAACCCTTTCCAAACAAAAAGTGGGTCACCTGGGTGGAGTTGCCTGAGGCATTCACCCAAACCCAGCGCACCATGCTCCTCCCCTATAAGCAGGACAGGGTAGATATGCTAGCTGTGATGGTAAAGACTTATTTTCCTTTAACCAAGGCCAAATCTACTTAGAGAAAGGTAGGAGAGTTTGTATTACCTTTGCTTATAAGTGGAATGGGAAATAGGTGGTAGGACTTAAATGGCTGCATTATGAAGCTGTTGATATCTTTTAAATAACTCAGGCAAAGGAAAATGGTACTCTATCAGCCCAGTTTATACAGTGTTTGCATTCACTCATATCATGTTCCTGATAATAGCCCTGGGCATCAAGGGAAGAATAAGCCCTGAGCACAACTGGGTGGGTTCCCCTCAAATATTAAAAAAATTAAGTTTTTGTATTCAGTCTACAAAAAATAATTTGTAAAAGTATGCTATTATGAGTATTTTTAAAAGTATACGGTTGTGATGCTATTTTTAAAAATTATTTATTTATTTATTTATTAGGAACATATTTATTTATTTTTTATTATACCACCATGAGATATACAATTACAAAGATGTTCATGTTTGAGTTTCAGTCATACAGTGTTCCAGCACCCATCCCTCCATCAGTGCCTGTTTCCCACCACCAATGTCCCCAATTCCCTCCCCCTCCCACATTTGCCTCTATGGCAGGCACTTTGCCTCCCTTCCCTCTCTCTCTCTCTTTCTCTCTCTCTCTCTTTCACTATCTATCTATCTCTCCCTTGTACATTGTGGCTTGCAATACATACATTTAGAGGTTATTGTGATACTATTTTTTTCAATAACATGGTTTCTATTTCATTTATTTATTTATTTTCTCTATCAGTTTCTCTTAAATTTTTTTTTATTATACCACCGTGAGATATTCAATTACAAAGATGTACTTGTTTGGGTTTCAGTCATACAGCGTTCCAGCACACATCCCTCCACCAGTGCCTGTTTCCCACCACCAATGTCCCCTGATTCCTTCCCCCCCCAGCCTGCCACTATGGCAGGCACTTTGCCTCTTTTCTCTCTCTCTCTCTCTCTCTCTCTCTCTCTCTCTCACTCACTCTTTCTCCCTCTCTCTGTTATTAAGAGTAATTTTTGGATCTTGACAATGGAGATTCTGGGAAAGAGAAGACGGAGAAAAGATGTGAAGTAGTACTACTAAGAAGCAGGCTATTTGACGACATTCACATTGGGTAAGACAGGCTGCTTTCATTTGAATTTATAATTCTCCTTGTGAATGCTTAAAAGTCTTCCTGGTTCCGGTAGAAGAGTTACCAAATTATTGACTTGGAAAGCAAGTTGGACGTCAGTTTTTAGAGTTTCTTGTGTGAGTATAATGCATTCTGTCACTTTCTGTATCACTGTCTTCCCGTTCATCATCGATTTGCTCGAGCGGGCACCAGTAACATCTCCATATGATCTGTCTCATGCAAGTAGAGTCCAAGGGCACCTGCTTGCTCCAGGAACACAAAAGAGCCTCAAATCATTCCATCAGGTCATTGGAATGAGGTCTATAACTGTTACTGGTATTTGGCATATCAAATATGACACGGGTAGCTTGCCAGGCTCTGCTGTGCAGGTAGCATACTCTTGTAGTCATCTTTAAATCCAGCATTTATTGATGAATCAAGTGGCCGCTTGCTGCCACGCGAGCCAGGCTGTGATAGGCTGGTCTGCTGGGTGGAGTTCTGACAAGACGGAAGTCCGGATGTGGAAAATGGAGGCCCCTCATGGAGTGAGGGGTCGTCTGGCTTGTTGTGAGGCTCTGCTGGGGTGGCAGGCCAGGGCTAGAACCCACCATCCCTCTTGGGCCCCTCTTGAGCAGCTGGGCACAGGGCGAGCCAGTAGCAGCTCTGCCCCATGTCTGTGAGTCTCTGGATCAGCATACCTGAGCCGGATTTAAAAAAGACTGCAGCAGGGTGGATCTCGATGAGCCAGGCTGTGATAGGCTGGTTTGCTGGGTGGAGTTCTGACAAGGGGGAAGTCTGGATGTGGAAAATGGAGGCCCCCTCATGGAGGGAGTGGTCGTCTGGCTTGTTCTGAGGGCTCTGCTGGGTGGCGGGCCAGGGCTAGAACCCACCACCCCTCCTGGGCGCCTCTTGAGCAGCTGGGCACAGGGCGAGCCAGTAGCAGCTCTGCCCCATGTCTGTGAGTCATGGGGAAATGAAATGAAAACGGTATAATGCATTACTGAGCTGAAACCTACCGTTCAGGGCTCAGTGACTTTTTTTTTTTTTTTTGGGTCACACTCAGCAACGCTCAGGGGTTACTCCTGGCTCTTTGCTCGGGAATTACTCCTGGCAGTGCTCAGGGAACCATATGGGATGCTGGGGATCAAACCCGGGTTGGCCACGTGCAAGGCAAACGCCCTACCTGCTGTGCTATCACTCCAGCCCCGTGACATTGGATTTTAATAAGAAACTTCGTGCTGACAGGGGCTTCAGTCTTTTTATACCAAGAAAAGAGCTAGTGGTTCTGAAGTGATAGGGAAATATCCAAGGAAAGAAGAATGCTTGAAAGTGTTTTTAGTTGTTCTGAAATGGAAGTAACTTAGAGACAAAAAAACTTTGGTCTCTGGTGGAGATCAGGAGAATATGGGCAACATGGTTTGGAAATGTGTAACTAAGCCAATGATGGTCCAGTAATGCCAAGAGGACCAAAGCATTTTCAAGTGCCCCATCCCTTCACTCAGAGCCACTCTGCTTTCTATCTTTCTCGATAGTGGGGTTTCCCGTAGGTTTCCTTTTAAGTAAAAGATTTGCTCTAATAAACCACTTTACCTAGTTGACTTTTATAGCTTTTACTGATTGTGAGATAAGCATATTAAATCTGTTTGATGATTTCTAAGAAATCAAGCTAGTGACTGATCCATTCTTTCAAAGTCTAAAGAGGAAGGAAGGAGAGCACGAGAAAGAGGGAAGGTATGAGAAGAGGGAGGATTCTCTTAGCTGAAGGTCAGGCGCAAAAGCCCGCAGCTCTGGTGAAGTGTACAATTACCTGCAAGCTTTTCATTAAACCCTTCCCAAAAGATTTAAATTGAGTCTCTAGAGATAGAATCTATTGAAAATGATTCATAATGTTCAGCTAGACTGAGAGCCATAGTATAAGGGTGTTCTATTGTATGAACTGAAATCAAACATGCTGCCAACCTCCAACATATTCAGAAGCTACATGTGCATCAGCATCACGCTAAGGATTCATTCAAGCACAGGTTAATTGGCTCCATCCCTAGAGTTTTGGTTTAATATGTTTGTGGCAGAATCCCAAATTAAAAAATTCAGGTGCACCCAGAAGTGCTCAGGGACAACTTCTGCCTCTGTGTTTTGGTGAGGTTGGGAGGTGTGGAGGAGGATGTCCATTTCCTGTGATACTAAGGGGAACTTGTGGGGCAGGGGATCTAATCTGGGCTCCCGGCATGCAAAGCTTAAATTCAGCTCATTGAGCTGTCTCTCCAGCTCAAAGAATCACCTTGGTAATACATTTGAGTTAATGATAATAGCACTGATAGGGGCTCCACATTTTAAGAATAGCAGTTCGAAGAGGAGTTTACATAAAACAGGAAATTTCTGTTCAGAAAGATAGAGCTCATGTGCAAAACACATGACTAGCATCCCGAGTTGGATTCCTAGCATGGCACACCCTACCTCTGTCCCACCTCTAAACCATTGGGAATAACCCCAAGTATTGCTGTGTGATCCTGATTACAGTAGAAAGAAAGAGCCTGTAAATAGTGGAAAGTCAATTCATAGTGTGAATTTATGAAATTGGCTGCACTAATTCTGGCTACAATTTTTTGGGGGGCACACCAAGCAGTGCTCAGGGATTGTTCCTGGTTCTGTATGGAAGAATTACTGGGGTTTAGAGAACAATATGTCACGCCAAGGATCAAACTTGGGTCAGTCGTGCATAAACTAGGTGCCTTACCTGCTATACTATCTTGCTATAATCGTGGATGATTTTGAGGGAAACATGAGACAAATAGCAACTAAAGGATGTCATTTTATTGCATATTCGATGGATGAACCTTATGCCCTATCTGCTATACCTGCTAGACTATCTCTCTTGCCCCTAATCTTGGCTGATTTTGAGGGAAACATCAGACAAATACCAAGTGAAAGACTTCATATTACAACATATTTGATGGGTGAAACTCAGAACTATTGAGGTCATAAAAGCATGAGAAACTGTCTAGGCCAAAAGGAGAGTAAGTAGACATGTGGCTTGGTACCCTAGATGAGGTGCAGAGGCAAAGAGAAGATTTTAGGGAAAGTGAGAAAACAATATGGCAATAGTTGTTCATTGGTTTTGACAAGTGCTCACTTTTGAAATATACTTTTGAAATATTCCTATCAATAAAAAAACTGGGTATGTTATAGATGAAAATTTTTATGACATAATTAAATAATTCTATAAATCTAAACTTGTTTGTGGACAGAGGAGGGTTAGATAGATGAGGACTAAAAACAGAGAACTTCAGTGATATGTAAACCTTTCTTGTTAGAAATTGGAGAGTTGTTTTTGAAGAGCATTACTCTTCAAATACTCAACACTCAAATAATTGTACTTTTCAGTTTGAATAAACCTTGTTCTAGATAAAGGAAAATATCCCTTTTATTTCATGAGTGCAATTAAAAATTATTTTAGGGCTCTATTTTAAGTATATCAAGTGTATATATCTATCATACTTAATCACACGCTTAGCATATTTATTGCTGATATGAAAAGCAAGTAGCTGATGCCTCTTGCCTTATTATGCTATAGCCATGCAGAGGGAATACAATTCTTTAAGAGACACCTGATGCAATGATTTAGGTTCTGGGTAGAAACCTTCAACCTTCAAGTACACTTAAATGGAAACCACCACAAAAGGTTTTCTATTGCTCTGTCTCCTCTTCTTCCTGCCATTCTCCTCCTCCTCCTCCTTCTTTAACTTTTCCTCCTCCTTCTTCTCTTCCTCCCCTCCTCCGTCTCCTCCTCTTCCTTCTCCTCCTCTTCCTCTTCCTCCTCCTACTCTTCTTCTTCTCCTTCTCCTCCTCCTCCTCCTCCTCCTTCTTCGTCTTCTTCGTCTTCTTCGTCTTCTTCTTCTTCTTCTTCTTCTTCTTCTTCTTCTTCTTCTTCTTCTTCTTCTTCTTCTTCTTCTTCTTCTTCTTCTTCTTCTTCGCTTCTTCTTCTTCTTCCTCCTCTTCATCTTCTTCTTCCTCTTCTTCTTCTTCTTCTTCTCCTCCTCCTCCTCCTTCTCCTTCTTATCTGTTTTTCCTTCTTCTGCTCTTCCTCCTTCACTTTCTCCTCTTACTCCTCCTCCTCTTCTTCATCTTTCTCCTCCTCTTTCTATTTCCCCTCCTCCCCCTTCTCCTACTCTTTACTTGCCTGATTGAAGGTCTCCTTTAGGATTGTTTGGAACTTTCCAAAGACCTCCATAACGATCTAAGACCTTGAAATCCAATGTCCTGTCACTTAGCCATCCTCCTTCTCTCCATCCTTCTGGAGACAACCAACCTTCATTGCCACCAGCAACTAATGTGTGACTTCATGCCAAGTGCAATAGATATGAAGATGAAAATAGGACACTGTAATTTTGCCCTGGGGTGGGACAAGTACTACAGGAGGTGATAGGCACTCAATAAACCTGCCAACAAAATCCCCAGCCGCGTTTAGTAAAAGCCAAAGTAAAGAGTCACACTTGTGAGCCCAGGTAGGCAGAGCCCACGGTGCCTCAGGGAATGATTCACAAAATGCAGAATCCCATTGCTTTTCCCTTTAGTTTTTCTTTCCTTATTTCTCCTATTTAGCAACTGTCCTATCTCTTGTCAGGGAGTTGAAGTTCCCCACATAAGGTGGCTGGCTGTCGACTAGGAAGGGCTCTGCTCTGTGAGTCCAGCAAATAGTTGAAGGATAAAGTGAGGCTTCAGTGTTTGTGCTTAATGGTCCGCTTCTCCAGGAAATAGACGTTGACATGGCCTCAGCTCCTTCTTCCAAGGCAGGAATCTTCTGTTCTGTCCTAGCTGCTTCGGCCTGTCTTTATCTCCCTGTCTACAGTAATAACAAACAGCTGTTGTTGAGGCACGCAGTTGACGTGCTACCTTTGAAAACTCCCTGCTGTCATAGGATAAGCCTCTGCCTGATGATGGATGTCATTATCTGGCCTGACAAATGGCCCTATTGCTATGGAGACCCGCCAGGATCAAGGGGTGTTTTCTGCCTGCCTCAATCCTGCCTCGGGTGCCACAAGTACTCTTCTGGGACGTCACGCGGGCTTGGCCTGCGGCAGGCTGTGACCAAACTCTTCCTGTGGGTAAGACATAACCATCCGATGAGCTGCAGATAATATCAAGACCTCTGTTTGATACGTTAGCAGCGACAGACCTGCGTCCACAATTCACAACACAGTGCCCTTTGACAACCAAGTTCGTTGCGGGCAGAAAGCATGTAGTAATCAGACCTGGGATGAGAGGACTTGTGTTCGCATAAACATGACTTTCCGTCACTGCTTGTCACCGCAAACCGTTTTGTTCTTGAAGCCTGTCTGTGCTCACGCTCTGATCTTGATTTCCTACATAACAACTTTCTCGGTTTGTATGCCCTTTGGCAAGCGCAGTGAGCTCGGCTTCCCTGTTTCTAAGTGTGCAGGAGACCAATTTTAACCAAACAGCAGCGTCCTCTTGCTGGTTTGTAATCGTTAGCTTAGCTTATTAGGACCCTGTAAATTTAGTTGTTCACTTCTTTGGTAATGCCTTATTAATAAACTTGGCTGCAGAGTCATATGACTCATGCTCTACAATAAAGTAAATAGAAATCCAGGTCTCATCCCTAAGGTCTGCAGAGTAGTAGTGATAAGACCAAAGGCGGGAAGGTTTAAAAGTAACCAAAAATGTTTTAGTGTTTCTTCTGTGTTTGTTGAGATGGAAGGAACCACCAACCTCATTTAATTGCCAGAGAAAGCAGCCACCCCAAACCCGCCCAACAGATCTTTGAAGACAACAGGAATAGCCATAGCTTTGTTAAGGGCGGGTCTTTGGGGAGGGATTGGGGATGAGAGCCACACCCAGCGATGCTCAGGGGTTACTCTTTGGTGTGCACTCAGGAATTACTCCTGGCAGTACTTGGAGGCACGATATGGGGTGCCAGAGATTGAACCCCAGTCAGCCACGTACAAGGCAAATGCCTTACCTGCTGTACTGTCGTCACCTTGGCTCCACACTTAGTGGAATTCCTCCATAATCAAGTATTTATAATAGTAAAATGCGCTGACATAGCAATTTAGAAGGTTGAGTAAAGCAAAGGAAAAATATCGGCTTAGCGAAAACTGCCATTATAGCGTGGTGGAGAATATTATTTCTGTTAATTTGAATGTATGTTATAAGCAAAGCTCACTGTACATTATTGTTTTTACAAATATAAATGAACTTACTATTTCTTTTTAAAACTTATCTTATTACCATGAAATGCCATATAGATCACTGATTTCTTTTATTTCTATGTTTAAAGTCCATCTCGAACACACTTTTAAGTGTGGTACTGAGGAAAAATCAACTTTTGGACAATATTACTATTCTCTTATAAATAACATATAAACATACACATACCCACCCCCGCCCCCACACACACATGTTCTGGAGTCTGACACAGACCAAAACAAATCTGGTCCAGAGCCTAGTTTGGTGCTGTGCCTGTGATAACTAGTCATACCCATTGCTGAATCCAGAGTTGGGGAGTTTCCCCCAAAGGATCAAGTGCTCATATCTTCAATGATTAATGCAAGACCTGGGGCCTAATATCTAGCATCACTCAGCATTATTATAACACTGTTCTGATTTAGAAACAACCCCTCTCCCAAATACAGCTGTGTGCTTCCTAAATTCTCTCCTCTAATCCTGATCCTCCAGTAGAGGTCTGGGCGCTCTTTGTGGAGTTGGAAAGAATGGGAGTTGCTTTACAGTGGTTAGCAAAACCTGGATCAGTATATTTTGGTGACCTGGAGGGATGCTATCTTTTTTATTCTTTCTTTTTTTTCAAACTTTCTCAGATGCTAGAATAAAATATTAAAAATAAATTCCTAGTAGACTTATATTCTAATGTAACAAATGTGGCATAATATCTCTGACCTGGCAACCCAACTTCAGCCCTGCTAAATTTCCAGGGTCTCAGGGTACTTTTACCCTTCAGCGCCTGCATCTGCACTTTTCTTTTGTTTGAACACACTTCCTTCACTTCACTCTGTTTTTTTTTTCATTTTTCTTGACAGTTTTAAGCCACATCAAACTGTGCTTAGGGCTTACTCCTGATTCTGGTCAAGGATCCTTCCTGGAAGGCTCAGGGGGCCAAATGGGGTAGGTGGGTTGAATCCATGGTGAAGCAGGCACCTCACCCATTGTGCTATCTCTCTGGCCATCTTCTTCTGATTAATTTCACACCTTCCTCTAATTTTTTCTCTTTGGTGTTTGGGCCAAACCCAGTTGTGCTCAGGGATCATTCTTGCAGATGCTCTGGAGTCTATATGGGGTGCTGGGAATCAAATTGGAGTCAATGCACATTCAAGGTAAGTGTCTCAACTACTTACTATCACTTTGGTCAATATTTCTCTATTTTTATTTCAAATGACTGTTTTTTTCTACTTAGATCCCCAGTGCTCTGATATTATGTAATAAATATAATAACTCAACTGGAGATGTGGCTAAGTGATAAATCTCATGCCTTGCATGTATGAGACCCTGGAAACAATATCTAGAACTGTAAAAAATAAAGGTCATATTTAATTATGTAATTGATTATCTACTTCCAAGTTATAAGCTATACATGGAAGAGGATCATATTTAGCATGTGCTTGGTTCTGAATTTAATACATAATAGGTGCTCAATAAAATGCTGAAATGATTAGTGTGTACTTAGGTGCTTTCAGTTTATGAGTACTATTATAATGTGTATCTTTTCTACATGACTATTTGACTATGTTTTGTAACATATATATACACCTATATATGTATATAAATGTTTTGGGTGATACCCTGCAATGCTCAGGGTATCTTACTTCTGCCTCTGAGCTCAAGGATTGTTCCTCGCATGACTTGTGGAGCCATATGGGTGCTGGGGATCAAACCAGGTTCAGTCATATACATGGCAAGCACCCTCCCTTCTGTACTATCTCTCTAGAACCTAAAATTACTTTCGATGATATTTTCTTGGAAGTTGAATTCCTAGGTCACAGGATATAAACATCTTAAGAAAGGTGATTTCCAGAAAGTTTTGTAGTTCTGCAACTAGAAATTTCCTGTTTCATTGTGCTCTTATCAGCACTCTTAAGAATAATTATTTCTGTTCACATGATAATAAGAAAGGTTTCCTATTTGCTGTGATAGCCATTATTATCTACTTTTTATTTATTTTTTCTATTATAAATTATCTGATATACTTTGCCCATGGAGATGCCCCCCTCTCCATGAGGACCTCCATTTTCCACATCCAGACTTCCCCCTGCGTCAGAACTCCACCCAACAGACCAGCCTATCACAGCCTGGCTCATTGATATCCACCCTGCTGCAGTCTTTTATAATCCGGACCAGGTATGCTGATCCAGAGACAGACATGGGGCAGAGCTGCTACTGGCTCTCACTGTGCCCAGCCGCTCATGAGGTGCCCGGGAGGGATGGCAGGTTCTAGCCCTAGCCCGCCACTTCAGCAGAGCCTCACAACAGGCCAGACGCACCCCCTCTCCATGAGGACCTCCATTTTCCATATCCGGACTTCCCCCTAGTCAGAACTCCACCCAGCAGACCAGCCTATCACAGCCTGGCTCATCGAGATCCACCCTGCTGCTCTTTTTTTAATCCAGACCAGCAGAGCCTCACAACAAGCCAGGCGCAACCCCCTCTCCATGAGGACCTCCATTTTCCACATCCAGACTTCCCCCTCATCAGAACTCCACCCAGCAGACCAGCCTATCACAGCCCGGCTCATCGAGATCCACCCTGCTGCAGTCTTTTTTAATCCGGACCAGGTATGCTGATCCAGAGACAGACATGGGGCAGAGCTGCTACTGGCTCTCACTGTGCCCAGCCACTCATGAGGTGCCGGGAGGGATGGCAGGTTCTAGCCCTGGCCCGCCACTCCAGCAGAGCCTCACAACAAGCCAGTCGCACCCCCCCCCCCCTCTCCATGAGGACCTCCATTTTCCACATCCGGACTTCCCCCTTGTCAGAACTCCTGGCTGGCGCTGCCGCTTGCGGCTGCGGTTCATCAATAAATGCTGGAATTTGAGAGGGACTACAAGAGTATGCTACCCACACGGCAGAGCCTGGCAAGCTACCCGTGTCGTATTTGATATGCCAGATACCAGTAACAATTATAGACCTCATTCCCATGACCTGATGGAATTGTTTGAGGCTCTTTATGTTCCTGGAGTAAGCAGGTGCCCTTGGGCTCTACTTGCATGAGACAGGTCATAGGAGATGTTACTGGTGACCGCTCGAGCAAATCGATGATGAACGGGAAGACAGTGATACAGTGATACTTTGCCCATTTATATTTTTTATTTCTTTTTTAAAAATATTTTATTATAACACTGTGAGAGATACAATTACAAAGGTATTCATATTTGATACCTTTTTCAGTCATACAGTGTTCCAGCACCCATCCCTCCATCAGTGCCCATTTCCTACCACAATGTCCCCATTTCCCTTCTTCCACCCTCCAGTCTGACTCTATGGTAGGCTCTTTATCTCTTTTCTCTTTCTCTCTCTGTCTCTGTCTCTCTCTATCTCCCTTGCAATGCATACATTTAGAGGTTATCATCTGTATCCCTTTGCCTATATTCAATGCTCAGTTCTAGGCTGGTATTACCATTTCCAATGATTATTAGCACATTGTTTTCTTCTCTGTCTTACCTAACCTCTGATTCCAACACACTTGCAGTTGATTCCACCTATTGACAAGACCTTCTAATCCATGTTTTGCCTGGCTTTGGATGTTGGTATCATACTATATATATATATATATATATATATATATATATATATATATATATATGTGTGTGTGTGTGTGTATATATGTATATATGATATAAATATATTATATATGATATATATTTGTATATTATATATCATATACATAAATATGATATATAATATATATTTATATCATGCAAATAAATGCAGTCATTCTATATCTGTCCTTTTTTCTTCTGGCT
The DNA here is from genome assembly GCA_021461705.1 of Cryptotis parvus. Taxonomy (NCBI): domain Eukaryota; kingdom Metazoa; phylum Chordata; class Mammalia; order Eulipotyphla; family Soricidae; genus Cryptotis; species Cryptotis parvus. The sequence goes on along the minus strand of JAJIBD010010343.1, from coordinate 10,552 downwards.
AATTTCACTCAGTATGATCCTCTCCATGCCCTTCCATTTATAGGAAAATGTCATAACTTCATTTTTCCTAAAAAGCTACATACATGTGTACATGTACCAAAGCTTCTTTATATAGTCATCTGTTCTCGACTTTGCCCATTTTTAAGCTGGAATTTTACATGCTATATTGACTTTAACTTTGTTAGACAACTGTCATTATGTTTGTGTTGATTTCCTCTCTGATTAAAGGTTATATTTTCACTCTATTAGCTTCCTAAATTCAGCATTTTTTCTGTGGACACAGATACATGGGTCAGAGTTACTACCAGCTCTCTCTGTCCTCCGCTGATGATGAGGAGTCGGGATAGGGGTCAGTTCTGGCCTTGGCCCACCATCCCAAAGGAGCCTCAGAAGAAGCTAGAAAAACTATCAAATCATGATGGCAGCCATTTTCAACATCCAGACTCCACAGGTTGTCAGAGCTCCACCCAAGAGAAAAGCCGATCCCAAGTCCAGCTCTTCAGAGTCCCACCCTATAGAGAAGCCTATTTCAAGCCCAGGTATGCTCAAACCAGAGACACAGATAAATGGGGCAGAGCTGCTACCAGTTTTCCTGGTTGCACAAAGTGGCTGTGCGGTTCATCAGTAAATGAATGAACTGGGAGAGCCTACCTACTACCAAGAGTATCCCACATGCACAGCAGAGCCTGGCAAGCTACCCATAGCGTATTCATTATGCCAAGAACAGTAATGATGATGGGCCTCATTCCCATGACCTGACCAAATGGTTTGAGGTTCTTCATGTTTCTGTATCGAGCAGTTGCCCTAAGTCTACACTAGCATGTTACAGGGAGAATGGAGACAGGGGCGTTACTGGTGCCTGCTAGAGCAAATGGATGTACAAAGGGGAAGACAAGCGATACACATTGGTTATCATTTCACTTAAAATTCCTTGCATCATTCAAAAACTGTGTGCCTCTTCACCTCCAGTGAGCATACAATTATTTAGCTATTATTTATCACCCTGTTTACAATTTTATTTATTTGTGTGTTTTATGCATTTGCATAGTTTTATGCATGTGCACTTTTCTTGGGTCTCAGACAATGGAAATTTAATGGTAGGTGGAGATTTCCTGCAAAAGTACTGACCAATGATTTCAGGAAAATCTATTAAATAATCTTTCTTTCCCCAAAGATTTAAGATGTCTCTTTTTTCCAAATCTGGAAACAATGTTATGCTCCTTTCAGTAGGCCTTCCTCAGTGGGTCACCATTCAAAGTTTTGGAAGAGACTTTTAGGGGACAGTCAGGGTGCCTTCTCTTCTTTCTACTCAAGTTCCTTGTCTCTGACTTCCAGTGGCAGTTGTTCAACTTCACTGCAGGTCAACTTTAAGGTATATAGGGAACATTGGTACCAAGGTCAGAAAGTGGTAAAGGCACAATTGCATTTAAATGAAAGTCCAACAGGCTAATTTAGGGCATTCATAAATGTCTCTATGACATTATCAGAACATAGCTAAATCTGGTCTGGCATTGGTTCTAAAAACAAACTAAGCCAGTGACCAGATGCCCACAGGATTGCAGTACACTGTTTCCCAGAGCCTCTGCATCTTGCCTGGAGTTAGCTCCTGTAGGCCACTTTGTAAATAAAGGGCAAGCAAACAGTTTAAATCTGTGAGTTTATGTGGCAGTATATCTAACCATGCATTCTATGTTAGCTGGTATATTTTCCTCTCATGCTACCACAATCATTGTGGGAGTAGATAGACCTCACCAGTATATTTACCTGGCCACGTTGGATCTCTAAGTAATTAGACCAGAGAAATGCTGTTTGCCTCCAAGCAAGCAAGTATGGCTCTCTAATAAGTCTAAAGGCTAAAATACAAAACAACTATGAAGTAAAGATGAGAATCTTGTGAAGGCTTGGAGAAATATATACCTGGCTGTAGAATATACATTGGTATAGATGCATGCCTTTGTATTCTGAGATACAGTTCATCTCAGATGCACTTCCCCCATCTACATAGGGCCTGATGAAAAACCAAGGGCAGGACCTACAGCCTTGACTGGGGTGGTGTTACCATTTCAATGGGACTAGGTGCGGTCCTGGGAGAAGTTACCTGAGGGGGGATTGATCGTAACTGCTTTCCATTGATGTGGGCCAGTCTGGGCTGAAAAGTTATAAAAGCTGTAGCCTGCTTTTTTTTTGGGCCTTTTCGCCTTTTATCTCTCTTCTTCCTCTTGGCCCTTTGCCTTCTCTCTCCCTTCTCTTTCCTGTTGGTCCTTAGCACGTGGTAGCAACCATCTTGGCCTAGGATTCTAAACCTACACATGGCCAGGACCCGCTAGGAACCTAAAGACTGGGGTTTTCCTGTTACTGGATTGTATACCAGAATAAGTATGAGCAAAGCCTTTTGAAATTTTGCTGGATTCTCATGTCTTTCTCTGTCCACAGGCCGCCAATCCCTGGGGCAGAAGGGGATCCCTAGACCCTGCTCCTGGATTTTATCAGGATGCTCAAGTGTTCTCCAACAAGTGGAGGTTCCACCAAGATCCCAGTACCTGCTCCTGGATTTTGTCTAGAACTCAGCAGTACCCCAACACAAAGAGAAGTTAAGTATTCTTGCAAGAGGGTCAGCCATTGTTGGTGATCAGGAGACTGGATTGGTAATGGCCTATTCTTTTGCAAAGTTGTACCAAGGTGGGGGTTGGGGTGAAATGCCAGTCTTAACCAAGACAGTTGACAACGACAAATGTTTCCTTTACAGGAAACCACTAGCCACACACTCAGAAAGGTGATGGGAAAACACATCTCTAAATGAAGTTAATTTGCGCTCTGTCCCTCTCTTCTCCCATCTTCCTTATTTTCTTCCTTTGTTCCTGTCTCCTGGCTAGTAGATTTTTCAACTCAATGGTGATGTATCATTGTTCTTGTAAGTTAGCCCCTGGAAAACTTTGTTGCAGTTCTTAGAGAATCAAGTGTCAAGCATTGCCCAAATAATAAATTGCTCTTTTGTAAAAGTGAAATACTGAAAGCAAAGATAAGTGATTATTTTTATATTTCAAGAAATAAAGATCATAGGTGTAAAAGAACAGTACTACTTCCAAAAGAATTATAATTTATGTCAAGATTTACAGGATCAAATTAAAGGCATTTTATTTTATTTATTTTTAAGTTTTGGGCTCAAACTGGCATCGCTCAAGGGTTATTCCTGGTTCTGTGCTCAGGAATTACTCCTGGTGACCTCAGGAATGCATATGGAGTACCAGGAATTGAAACTGCATGCAAGGCACATGCAAGGCAAATGCACTATTCTGTTTCTTCAGGCCCTAAAATAGGAACATTTTAAACGTCTCCACACCCCTGGACCCTAATCTGTATCATGTTTTTAAAACAATTACGTTGTTTATCCTTAACTCAAGTTGAATTATTTTTCCCTCTTAAATCTTAGGCAGATGTAATTTATATTCTCTTTCTTCTGGGTGTGTGTTTTGGCGAGGATCAGAAGATTACTAATATTTATAATATCTCAAGTGTTATTTATTTATCTGTAGAGAATAGACAAGAAACAACTGTTCCACACCAGTCTCTGTATTTGAGGACTTATTACACAGAACTATTCTCCATTATCCATTCCCGTGCTCTTAATTTTCTTTCCACCCCACAGTCTTTCTCTCCCCTCTACGATCTATTATTTTAATAAAATTCAGTGTTGTTTTTCTTTTTCATAAGACGGGGATTCTTCCTTCACTCATGCATACTAAATGCCTAATACCAGTTCTCTTAATTAAGCTGGAAGAATAAATATGCACATCATTCATATGACAAAGGATTTAATATTCTGAATATATAAGGAACTTACACACTTAACACTATAAAACCAAGCAGCCCAATCTAAAATGACCAAAATATCTGAAAAGACACTTTTCCAAACAAGATGTTAAGATGGCCAACAGACACATAAAAATGTTAATCATAAAAACAGTGAGATATCATCATACAACTGTGAAAACCAAAGACTGTAAAGCTGATGGATGTGGCTCAGTGATAGAGCACTGAGTTCATGGTAGAACACCATGCTGGATGCATGAGTCCAAGAGTTCAGTCTCTGGCACCCCTGCACATAGTGAAGGGCAATTATTGGTTCCACTGTTGAATGCTGACACCACAACAGTTATGCCGGATATTGCACTACCACCAAGGGTGCAGCCCAACAAATAATAATAATAAAAACCTAATTTTTAGGGACCAGTGAATGGAGGAAGAGAACCAGAAACAACAATTGTTGGTAAAACTATGGCGATAATGCAACTCTAGTATTCTGTTGGTGGGAATGTGAATCAGTGCGGTCTCCATGAAAAAATGCCCTCAGGGCCAGAGCAATAGCACAGCGGGTAAGGCGTTTGCTTTGCACGTGCCCAACCCAGGTTTGAACCCGGCATCCCATATGGTCCCCTGAGCACCGCCAGGAGTAATTCCTGAGCGAAGAGCCAGGAGCGGCCCCTAAGCATTGCTGCGTGTGACCCAAAAAAAAAAAAAAAAAAAAGCCCTCAATGGAGATACACTAAAAGCTTAAAAACAGAACTGCGGAAAGTGATTGAACAATTCTACTTCTTAGAATTTACTCAAAGAATACAGGAACAAAAATTTTATTTAAAATAAAAAAAATACACACTCACACACACACACACACACACACACACACATATATATATATTTTCATGGCATCTCTATCTGCCATATTCAAAACAATGTAAAGACACATCAAAATGGCTAGATGATGAAAACATGGTGTAAATTCAGTGATGAAATCTTATCTTTTGCAAAAGATAACATGAATGGAACTGGAGGTGATCGTGTTGGGCTATATAGGTCAGAAAGAGAAACACAACCACTGAATGAATTACTCATCTAGTTAATATAAAGGAGACAAATGAACAAACAAAAACAGCAATAGAAACCCATAGGACTTTGACAACACAATTATGATTACCAGAAATAAAGGAGCTGTAGAAATATAGAGAATGGACAGAAGGTCTATTTGGTGGTGAATACTACTAGATCTTTGATAGTAGATGTCATATGGTATGTATTTATTTAGATATATTAAGCAATACCATTGTAACTGGTATAGTTTTATAAAACCAGTAATAAACCAAACAAAAGGGTAAACAATAAAAGCAAATATTTATTAAGCCTATGTAATCAACTCATTCATGAGAGTCTAGGTGAGATGGCAGAGTTTTGGGGCTCAGTGACATCGTGTAAGACCTGGTTCTTTGTTTTTGTTGTCTTTTCCACTAGTGTTTGGACAGTATCCAACAGTGTGCAGGGTTTATTTTGGCTCTCTGGCCAGGAATCATACTGGTGATGCTTGGGGGACCTTATGGGGTGCTGGAGATTGAACCCAGGTCAGTTGTGTGCAAGGCAAGCACCCTACCTATTGTACTGTTTCTTTGGCCCCATGTTGTCTGTTTCATTGTCTCTATTCTAATGAGGCTCTTCTTAGGGTTTCCTAAAAGACTTGCTTCCCAGGACTCCTTATTTCAAGCACTGCTGGAGGACCAAAGAACGTGTATCTTACGATTCCTGGCAGAAGTCCTCAGAGCCACTCTGAACTGACTTAGGTGACAGTCTCTTTAGTTATGGAAATAAATGTGCTGATGACAACCTAGGTCAAATCATCCTTCTTCACCAAGAAGATTCATATGGACTTGAAACAAAAATTAAAAATCTTTTGGAAAGGAGGATAGGGAAAATGAATGTCCATGCTTGATTTCAACAAGACAAGAACATGTTGACTAGGAATATAGTTGCCATTATAAGCAAACTGAATTCTGGGAAATCCCAACTCCATTCTTCCTAGTTAGGTGACAAGAGTTAAAGTGGACACAGTTTAGACTGATTTCAGAGTCCCCTCTTTTGACAAAGCTGAGATTTCCTGAGAACTGGAGTGTCCTCTAAAAGGATTCAGGAGAGCAAACAAACTCACAGCCCACCTTATAGATTAAAATTTGTTGGGATTGAGTTTACTTTAGGCAGGGACAGAGAAGGAATTGTGGGGGGTATGGGGCACTCTGGTGTAGGGTGTAATGTTGAAATGTATGCTGAATTCCAATCATTAACAGCATTTATATCAAGGCTCCTGAAATAAAAATATTAACATGTTGTTTCTTACTTTTCCCATTGATACCACTTATCAGAATTTTAAGAAGAATAATCAATCTATCCCTTTATGTTTTTATTTTCCATGGGGTATCCTAGACTCTGGCCCTTACTCATCTCTGGGACTTGTTTTCCAAGTTAGGTAATATACAGTGAAGCCCATGATTGTAACTAATGGCCATGAAAACAGATGATGCTTATTCATGGCTACTCTTGCCCAGCAGAACTTATTCTCATCCCCTTGAGGACTAACTCACAGGAAAATGCCTTTCCCTATTTGTATGTGTATCAACTCCTTTCCTTGTTTTTGCCCTTTCTTCCTTTCCTTTCCCATCTCCCCCAACTTCAAAGACTGTCATCCACTCTTCTTACAAATATGGCTCTTTATGTCTTCATTGTGATATAAACTGTCACTGTTTCAGAAGTCTTTTCTGACCATCTTATCACATGTTATTTTCTCTCATACTGCTGTTTCCTTCTTCAAACCATTTCAGCTTATACCCATATTTTTATGTGCTTACAGTTACTTGTTAACTATCTTTCTACATGAATAATCAGTGATTCTAGGGCAACAGTATGTTCTGAGTTATTTATTTACCCTTGAATATACTATCCCTGTCTATATACAGTATTTAGTCTGTTTGCATCATGAGTTCAAGTCCTCTAAACAGGAGGGAACTATGATGGGAAACTGAAATTCTGAGTCACCAACAATTCTGCAAAACTATGGGGAGGAGTCACATTATCGTATACCTTCAATGGGATTGGGTATGGGAGTTGGGAATGAATGCATCCTTCCTATCTAACTGAGAATGTCATAAACTTGACCTCTCCAGATTCCCAGGGCTCCATACATAGAAATAAATGGGAGTATGGGACAGGAGACAGGGATGGTAATCAAATGATTGGGAAAGACCAGAGACTAGTTTCATAGTAACATAAAGTATGTTACTAAGCTAACTGTGAAATAAACAAGATACATTACAAGCAGTTGAAGATCTGCTGTTTCAAAGGATACTTGCATTGGCTAGTTCTTGTTATCTGTACATTTGAGTAAAGTTGAAGAAAACTTGAATTTCAGTGTTATTATCATGGCCAGAACTAATCTCCATGTCTGGGATTCAGTACAAAGTGTTTCAGCAGAGGTCAATAACTGGATTGTGGATAAGTGGTAATAGTAAAGGAATGACAGAACAGAATTCTGTGGAAACTATTGTATCATCTGTGTGGTCACTTGGCCAGGTTACTAAAGTAAAGGAAGGGGGCTAGTTTTCTATCATAACAAGCCTCTTATCCAGCACTACATAACAGAAAATATGTTGAATACCTTTATCATATTATCTGGACACTGGGCAGGGAACAAGCTTTTTTCAGTAATTTGGAAATATGTCCATTCCAGTTTTTATTTTTTTATTTGCTTTTGTTGGGATCACACCTGGTAGTTCTCAGGGATTACTCTGGCTCTGTGCTCAATAATCACTCCTGATAGAGTTCAGGGGGTCTATCTGGGGGTGCACTCAACTGAGTTGAGTCAGTTACATGCAAGACAAGTGTCTTACCAACTATACTATTTCTCCAGTCCCCACATTAACCGTTTTAATGGATAGGCTGTGATTCAGGAAGACACTCTGTGATCTTTTGATGCTCTAAGAGTTTTATTTTAGAAACTTATAATAGTTCATTATATTATAGGTCGAGAAGTCAACATGATGAGTGACCTAAAACTTGAGCTCTGCGCAGGAGGAAGAGAGCAGCATGGAATGCCTTCAAAAAGCATTGAAGAAATAGCGAAAAAAGACAAAGAACCTCTGGCTCCATGCACATCTCTTTTGACTCCACCATTCTCCGTGCATTAACATATGCCTCAGAGACCTGGGCCCTAAGAAAGCTGTATGAGAATGCTATTCGGTTCTCTCAGAGAGAGGAATCGAAAAGAGCTATGCTTGGAATATCATGCCTCACTCAAGTGAGAGAAGAAATCCGGAGTTCTGACCTCCCTCGCCGCGCCAGAGTCAGGGATGCTGTCTCGTTTGCAAAGACATCGAAAATCAGATGGGCTGGACAAGTAATGCGATTTGGAGATGACCGCTGGACTAGAGCCGTTACCGCCTGGATCCCATGGGATGTCAATAGGTCACATTGCCGCCCACCTACAAGATGGGTAGGTCTTTCTTCATCAAGACCCTGAAGGAACAGTTTGAGGCTCTGCGTATTCCTGAAGCAAGCAGATGCCATTGGGCTATACTGGCACGTGATAGGGTCAAATGGTAATGTTACTGGCACCTGCTCCTGGAAATCAATGAACAACGGGATGTCTAGTGATCTAGTGATAATAGTTCATCTAAAATACAATATGTACAAACTCACTGGAGCCTATTCCTTAGCAGTCACCACTGTTAAACCTATGAGTGTTTATTAACTTTTCTAAGTCCAGACCATATCAGAGAGACTGTAGAAGAGGTAAGGTGCTTGCCTTGCATATGGTCTACCTGGGTTCAATCTTTGGCACCACTAATTAGTCCTCTGCACACTGCTAAGAGTGATCCTTGAGCACAGATCTAGGAATGAGACTTGAGCACAGATAGGTGAAAAGCAAACAAACAGCAAAACCTTAGTCCACCCCCTGACACTTCACAGGAGCATCTCCATTGACAGACACCTATCAATTTTCTCCAATATTTCTCATTTACCAAAATTGCCACAAAGAGTATTCTTGGCGTATATTCTAGGGTGCATGTGTAGATTAAATTCCTCGGCATGTAACTTATGGGTCAAAGATACATGCACTGAAAAGTTCTAGGAAGAAGTTCTGAATATGATTTTGCTTCTCAGGTGTTGACATGGAATTCCTTGTTACTTTGAATCAATTTTTTCACTTGTATCACTTGTATCGCTTGTATTCCCATTGTTCATCTATTTTGCATGAGCGGTACCAGTAGCGTCTCCATTCATTGGGAATGAGGTCCATTATTGTTACTGTCTTTGGCATATTGAATGCACCATGGATTACTTGCCAGGCTCTGCCATGGCTCTGGGTTCATCTCAGGGGGCCCAGTCTTTTTCTATGTCAGACCATCAACCATCCAGGGCCCGGGAGGGTAGAAGCCTGGGTGTAGACCTGTCTCCTGTCTTCCACCTGCTGATGCAGCCGGGCACTACTGCCACACTTGCAACACCTCAAGGGGCAGGTTGCAGGGAGAATCAATTTTTACTAGATGATATTTTTATTTTATTTATTTATTTATTTATTTATTTCATTTTGCTTTTTGGGTCACACCTAGTGATTCTCAGGGCTTACTTCTGGTTTTGTACTCAGGAATCACTCCTGGTGGTGCTCAGGGAACCATATGGGATGCGTGGGATAAAACTTGGCTGTGCGCAAGGCAAATGCCCTAACCTCTGTGATTGCCCTGGCCCCCACTAGATGATTTTTAAAGACTCTTCTAGATCTAACATGTTTTCACTCTGAGATTCTCCAGTATTCTCTAAGTAATGCCTACTTTTGGATGATATTTATACTGTGATTTGGAAACTGATGATCTTTTTTAAAGAGATAGTTGGAGAAAGAAGAAGCTAATGCGACTGCTTAGTGAATATATATATATATATATATATATATATATATATATATATATATATACACCAAGAAAGGAGGCAATTTATTAAGGAAGACTAATGTTCCTTAGCCTTCACAAAAAATATAGCTAGAATGGTATTTTTTACCATGGACAGAAGACATAGATGACTAAGCTAAAAGTGCCTTGATGTTTGAAAATATTAGAACCGTCTGGATTGACCATTGTGCCAGGGTGGCAATGATCCAACTTTTGAGCTATAATCCTATGACTGTTCATCGGTAAGTTTCATAAGAACCTGTTTATCTGCCGGGGGAACATCAAAAGATGGAGGAAGTCCTAAAAACTAACCCAAAGGCAGAACAGAGAACTATGGAAGGAATTGAAGAGGAAATAACCTAAGAATCATCAGAGTCCAAGAGCAACAGGGAGACAACTCCAGTGAGATTGTAGCAGTTAAAGACATCATTGCTAAAAAATTCCCAGAGCTGGAGAACATAGGTATTCTGATCAAAGAAGCCCAAAGGGTACCAGCGAAAAGAGATCCTAATTAAAAGTCTCCAAGACATACTAATCAGAAAGATGAACAATATAGATAGAAATACAGAACTGAAAACATCAAGATAAAATAAAAATAATTAGGCACAAAGGAGCATGCCTTAGATTTGCAGCAGACCCATCTTATAAGTCTCCAGGTTCGAGATTTTAATGGGCGTATATAGTTTAAAAAAGCTTAACAAAATGGAGACTTCATCAAGAATACTTTACCTGGTGAGACTCTCATTTAGGTTTGAAGACATGACAAACAAATTCATGGATAGACAACAGCTCAG